>JAJLUL010000059.1:32733-98183 GCA_030564325.1 Blastobotrys capitulatus | reverse complement strand
GATATTCCTTATAGTCAACCAACATCTCCTGCAAATACGAATACTAACAATACACCTCCTTCAAATAATAATACTAACAATACACCATTAGATAATATACATGCACATTTTAAAATAGATGAAATAGTAACACATGGTATAAATAGAAGTCGATCTGCAAGTACAAGTGAAAAAGAACAACAACAACAACAACAACAACAAATTCAAGAACCAAAAGAATCAATAAAAGAAGATGAACCTAATACAACAGCAACAGAATTTTTACCATCAGATGATGGTAAAAAACATATATTGATTGGGGCAACAGGTAGTGTTTCAACAAGTCGATTAAGATTAATTATTAATAAATTGGAAGATATTTATCATAAAGATAAAATTGTTATTCAATTAATTTTAACAAAAGCAGCAGAAGGTTTTGTTAGACCAAATGAAATTCCTTCAAGTATTAAAGTTTGGAGAGATGATGATGAATGGACAACATGGAAAAAACGATCTGATCCAGTTTTACATATTGAATTAAGAAGATGGGCAGATATTTTAATTGTAGCACCATTAACTGCTAATACTTTAAGTAAAATTGCATTAGGATTATGTGATAATTTATTAACTAATGTTATTCGAGCTTGGAATACTCAATATACTATTTTAATTGCACCAGCAATGTTAAGTTATGCATATAATCATCCAGCAACAAAAAGACATTTAAAAGTTATTAAAGATGATATGAAATGGATTGAAGTTTTAAAACCTACAGAAAAAGTTGCTGGAACTTTTGGTGATATTGGGATGGGTGGGATGATGGATTGGAATGAAATTGTTGATAAAATTGTAATGAAATTAGGTGGTTATCCTGAAGAAGAAGATGAAGAGGATGAAGATGATAATGAAGATCAAAAAGCATTAGATCAATTAGATGATGAAGTGGAAGAAGAGGAAGAAGAACTTGAAATTAGAGAAAGACATGGTTCGCTATAATATTTACGAGAATGTGTAACAAAAATTTCATAGTTTTAAAATAAATAATTTATTAACAAAAATAATTACAAAAATAAATAAATAAATAGAAGATCTATTCTTCAAAAACAGCTTCGTCAGATAATTGATGTCGATCAGCTAATCGACCAAATTCTTGTTGAGCATGAGCACTAGCAGAATTTGAATGTCGTCGTTGATGAGCAAAATTAAATTCATCTTCAATATCATCTAATTCATCACCTTGTTTACCCCAATTACCTTTACCATGACCATCCTTTTTAACTTTAGTTGGATCTTGATCAAAATGACCTGATTTTGCAAAATATCTTGGTAAATTGTTATCTGGTTCGTTAGAATTAGTTCGAGTAGTTCGTGCCATTTTTTATTTTATAATATATGTATGTGTGTGGTTTATAAGTCTAAATGAAATATAGTTTTATTAGTTTTTGTGATAGTTTATTTTTATTTTTTTTTCTTGTAGTTAGTTGATGATTAAAAAGAGAGAAAAAAAAAGTATACCGGGAAATTATGGGGTTTTTATAGTTTTTTTTTTATGAAACTATAGTATACTATGGATTATAGATAGTAGCTCAAGTGTGGGGAAAAAAATAGTGTAGTGGAAGGCAGTAATAATAGATAATAAAAAAAGCCTAAGGAAACTAGTGGAAAGATTTAACACAGCTTGAAGGGGAGGTTGGCAAAAGAAACTATAAAAGTAATAAACAGCTCACGAGGCTTTAAATTTCATATTAATTAATCTTATTGTAGCATATAGCATATAAAAGAATTTCTCTTTTTGGAAATTTTTAGTATAAACTTGGTATATTACAGTATAACTGAGGGATGTGTTTTATCTTTTTAATTGTCACGCAATATTCTGTACCTTTCTCCTAAAATTTAGTCATTTCTTCATGTTTCTATTCTAAATTTAAAATACTTAACGTTGATGAGTTGTTTACATTTTTGGTACCTGGTTAGAAAGTATATCTACCACAGTTTATTAAATTATTTCTATAGATTTCTATATACAGTATTAATCAATTGAATAGTCATCATTATCGAGATCTGATAAAAGGAGGGCAAGCTTTTCTTTATTACAGTACTTAGTTAGCTACCCCCAACATCTCAATATTAATAATAAGCAATTTTTTGGTGATTGTTTGCAATAATACCAAGGAGTTATAGAATAGTGGTACCACCAAATATGTAACTTCTTTTTAAAAAATATGGACAGTTTGTTTTGTATCCATAATTTTATTATTGATAAGGAAAGTAAATTTGATAATATTATTGTTACTAAACTGTAACCCCGGATTTTTTTTGTGCTTATGGATGCAGCATCGATGAAGTTAGCTGCGCTGCTGTGGCTGCGCTGTTACTGATAAAGAATTCAAAGAAGCAAAAGAAGCAAATTTTCTAAGACGCGGCCAGGCGTGCCATAACGTGCTAGCTAAATTAAAGCTTCTCCCGCTTCGAGAATTCCTTAGAACAGCTTGAATTCCAGGACCGGCTGGTCGGCATTCTACTACTGTTATACCTTTCAAGTAACAAAAAGAAAAAAAAGAAGAAATGATTACGTAGCCATTTTTTGTTGTTGTTTTTTTTTTTCATTTAAGCAGTATTTAATTAATCGATAATTAGAGGAGCGCTAATTAAGCCTAATGCGTGCCACAACAGGTTTTGACCGGTTTTAATGCTTATTTGTGGCAATACATCCATAAAATATTATACAAGCTTAAGTCAAAATGGCTGGGAGTTTAGCTAAGCTTAATTTAAATAGTACACTGTATTGAATGCATGGTTATCTTGAATCTCCTGTTTTTTTTTTTTGTTTGAATGTAAATCGTTTTGTTTATTTATAATATAATAGGTAGTGTGATCAACAATGAAACTTTATTAGAAACTTGAAGTGTTCAATTCTAATTGGAGAAACAATTGGTTGGGGAGATGAGCATCTTTGCCATGGTTGGAATCATATAATGATGTACAATATAATTATAACTAGCTATTTTGTATTCTAATGGTAAATTGTTGGGATCGAGTACCTGGTAGTAATAATTTGTGAGTCAAAGTTAACAATTGTTAAAAGATTTGAGGGTACCAAGAGGTAACCAATTCACTACAAAGCAAATGTATGAGCTGTTTTTATTTGTTTTGGGGGTTAATTTTGGAACTTGGGTATGATGGTATTATGATGTGGCTTTGAAAATGTTGAAATTTTGCTTTGCGCCACAACAATTCTGTTTAATTATAAGTTACAGTATATTTGCACAGCACTAACTAGCTAGTATCAATTACATAGGGGTGATACCGGTCTGTAGTACAGCTGCTGCACTGTAGCTCTCCGGCCACCTATCATTTATGTAATTTACTTGATAGAGTCATGTTTGATGTCCTTTAATGGATTAAAGAATCCAGGGACTCCTCTCACTATCTGGTGGCACACTAAATAATACCATGAGAATAATAATAAAATAACAATTGTTTGTGATGTGTCATTGTATTTAATTCGTTATAACTAATTATACAGTAAATATTAAGTCAATTGGATCAGAAATTTTTTGATTTTTAATATATCGGGATACCAAAGGTAAGGTGGCAAAAAAAAAAAAAATACTGTAGCATCCGTAAGAAATGTAAACATACTTGGTACAGGTAAACACAATCCGAATTAAAGTTCAAAATCTTTTGTCTGAAAAATAAGGGGTTATAATGAGGGGTATATACAGAGGGTATATTACGAAAATTGTAATTATTTTAAAAAGTATCAGTATGATGGGTAATGTACATCGAGTGTATATATTGTGGGGCCAGTTTGGGAGGTCATCTCACATCATCAACTTTATTATATATTAACATTAAAGACATCAATCATCTGACATTATATTATAGTGCATGACCTACCTGGTACCACTGATATATATAGCTGGTAATTATATGCTTGAAATATTTACCATATGGTACATGAAGCATACAAGTAATCTGGGTTCTTGAAGAGCGCTTAAAAAGATTCGATGACTCTTATAAATAATATACAAGCTTGATGCCTATAATTGATCTCAAGAAACAATTAATGACTATTGCAGATAGTATTATAATGCTGAGCATCAGATATGCTAGCTTATATATAGATAGAATTAATTAATTGGCTTCAGTAGTCCAGATATTATAACCAATCAATTGTACTCACAGCATATGATATATAAATTATCATGTCAAATCTTAAATTTTCAGGGTCATTCAAGCCGCAATTTACATTTATTATTTATTAAATTTAAATGACTTTGATATTATAAATTTGACTCAATAATGGGCTTTACCATATCAATTAATTACAGTAGTATCCCGCACTAGATATTGCAAACTGAAGCCTACTGGGAAACAAATTATTGATATCAATGATCATGACTCTCAAGAATTTAAAAAGTCCTCGTGATATATATTTTAAGCCTGTATACCATTAAATTGGTATTTTTCATTCTTGATGAGATTCAATCACAGTTGAATTTATATATATGAGTCAGTTAATGCTTCTTTTTTAATAGTAAGATCGCTTGCTACTCTTTTAATTTTACAATTGATTATTTGGGCGTAAGTTTCAATGTACAACGGATTCGAAATTATTTCAAGAGGTTGGTATAATGTTGTATATCGTTGATCCCATTGTAATCTCGATGAATAGTATACCGTTTTTTTATTTTTAATTCCTAAATAAATAAATTTCTATTTTTAGAAATTATTTTATGAGCCGCACTCCTATTAGTAAAATTGAATATAAAATTTGTTATGCTTCGTGTACATATCAATTGCTAGGTTTACTAACTCGTTTGTTCAGCAATTGAGTTTAATTGCTTACGCACTAACTACCTAACTATTGCTATTTGTATGGTACTATAAAATACTCGATTAATCAACTGTATACAATTAATTACATAGGTGCCTTACGGCACCAATTGATATAGAGCAAAGATACTACTGGTATCTTATTCATATAATCAGTTAAAAAATACCAATGAGCATTTTCTTTGAAGTTCTTTTGATTTGCAAAGTCATTACTATGATGAGCTATTTTTAATTATTATTAAAAATCAGTGGTTACAGACATTTAACAATATTTCAAGAACAAAGAAAAAAGGTCAATAAAAATATTGCAAAAAACCTTAATGGTTCAAAAAAATTCATCACTAGTGAGTATTTTTGTGTTGTATGTCTTCAAATTTAAGATCAAAGATTATCATTTGGTGTTAGATAAGAGTTATAGATAGTAATTAAATATAATCGAACGTAACAGAATGATAGTAGTTGTATGTAGTATAGTTTATTTTTGATATGAATAGAAATTAAAGTTTTGACTCGCAAACACATTCCTTTTGTCTTTGATTGCGGGGTATATAAATAAAAATTTTGCGGGCGCAAAAAAAGCTTAATTTGTTTAAGCGTGATTTAGTCAGAGGGGTTAAAATTGCAAAAAGCTAGTCTTGTTCCTGGTAGCCTCGAAAGTTGATTACATTGAATGAAAGAAAGGCTAATATTTAATTTTAAGAAGAATTGGAATTGGTTTTACAATTGTATATTTAGATTGAATATATATTGTAAGTAAAATAAATTACCTTGTATATACATGTAATTTGGTACTATTATTCATCAAAGGCCCGTCTGGTTTTCTCAAATCATATGTGTACTCTCACGAGTGGTCAATTGTAATTTTCTTTAATTGAGTTAAGCTTCGTTATTGATTATAGCTAGTAGTATGGTGTGTATACGTATGTATTTACTGTATGTACAAGTACAAGATAATAAACATTAACTAAGTTAAAGGTGATCATACCCGTAACGATAAAGCTTATAACTGTGCAATATAGTTATAACTTTTGATCATATATATTTTATAGTTCAGTACCCATTTCGAGTATACCTTTTTACTATCTAGGTTCCTACCGTTGAAAGTCAAAAACCGTTAAAACAGGTTTGAGAAAAACTTCTAATTATTTAGCATATTTTCAAAATAAAAAATAATAGACTCACTATATTAAATTTTGAAAAATTCATGGATAAAGGGAAAATCCATGCCAACTAACGGATTGATCAATTAAATGTACTGAATTTAATACCCCACTCCCTTCTTAATTAGAATAGTAAAATATTCTAAAAATTTAGTTTTCAAGTATTGAAATTTGACAGCTACAAATTATTTTGTGTTAAAAATAGCATTATAAAATTAGTAATTATATATTAATGTAACGTATTATAATTATTGAGCCCCACTCTCTCTGAAAATAAAGAAATTGTATTTATTACCAAAATTTCATTGTCTAAAAAACCTCAGGGGGAGATAATTTTAAAGTTTAAAATTTTTGAAATTAACTATAAACTTTTATAAATACGAGTCGTAAAACCTTTTTTTTTTTAATTTAAATTAAACATATTATCCTCAAAAATTCAATAAAAAATTTAAAATATATCTTTTTTTGCATCATCAACCTCAAAATTATATGTAACAGAAAAAAAATAATTGACAGCAGTAACAATGTTTACACAACCTTTCCAATCTGGAAAGCAATTCACTCGTGAAGAATATCAATATACTCCAAGATCATTACGATCAGCTGAACAAAGAAGGTTCTTATCTTCTTCACCAAGATCAATTCCAGAATTAACACAATATGATAAAGAAATGTTAAAACTTAGTACAGAAATTAATAATGATGATGATGCTGTGGTAATTAGAGAAGATTCATCATCAATACCAGCTGTACGATGTTTTTATGATTCAAATTTTAACGATTCTAATAATTTTAATCCAAGAACTATTAATAATGATTTCCAACCTATTAAGTTGGAATATCAACCCAAATTAACTGGTGATTCTTTTAAAAAATCTCATGAATTATGTAAAACTTTACCATATCAAACTGATTATCCACAACCAAAAATTAAACGTGAACCAATTAATAAAAATACTGATCATTACATTAAAGAAGAATGTAATAAACCAAAATCAAGCATTAAAAGTCATCAAAATAATAAAAATTATTCATTATTTAAAAATTCATCAAATGGTATTATTAAAAAAAATCCCAATCTACCATATGGTCAAAGACCATTATCGCATAATAGCATAAATTTTAATGGAGATATTCAACGTCAACATATTCCCAAACGCCCATTGACATCTATTCCTTTTTTTCAACATCAACAAACAACAAATTCTCAAAAGTTTGAAATTGATAATATGATTGATTATAAAAATTATGGTTTGATAATTTTTATGGAACCAACTGAACCAGAAAATTCTCGAGATAAGAAGATGGTAGTACCAGATGTACAATGGAGATTTATGGATCAAGTTTTGGCAGCTGTTGGTAAACAAATGTGGGATGAATGTTTTGAACTTATTCCAAATAAATTTAGATATTTTATTAGAGTTGAAAGATCTAATGTAACTAAAGATATGGTAGATAAAGTTCATTATTTAGTTAAAGAAGCTAAAAGTAGAGGTATTTGGAGTA
This sequence comes from Blastobotrys capitulatus, assembly GCA_030564325.1. Taxonomy (NCBI): domain Eukaryota; kingdom Fungi; phylum Ascomycota; class Dipodascomycetes; order Dipodascales; family Trichomonascaceae; genus Blastobotrys; species Blastobotrys capitulatus. The sequence goes on along the minus strand of JAJLUL010000059.1, from coordinate 90,699 downwards.
TAAGATATGTTACTAATTAGCTCATTAATATTGAAATTAATTTTTTATTTTATTTATTTATTTTACTATTGATAATGGAGGATTTTTTTTATTGCATTATTCTTATTCATTCGTTTTATTGTTTATATACTTTTTTATTGGAATTAGTTTTTAAATTATAGTTAATTAGTGTTGTACAACCAAGGATTTTATTAAATATTATTTATTTATTTTAAAGATTCAATTCGTTCTTCAAATTCTTGTAGAATTTTAGTTCTTAATCTTGGTTCAAGCGTGTGTATACTAACTAGCTACATGTATACAGTGTATATTAATTAAATTTCGATTTCATATACATGTATATCTGGTGCATGCGCAGCTGGATATAGTATATACCCTCCTTGAGCCGCATATTAGTTCTTAGGTAATTAAGCGCCAAACTGAGACATTGCCTTAAAATATTAAATTTAAGTTTGGATAAACTATAGAATTGGGATATCGATCGTAATATTAAATATTAAATATTCAAAAACTTCATCACCACAATTAATTTGACCAGCTAGAGTATTTTACTCTGAACTTGCTATTTATTTTTCTATTTTTTTGGCATAATCATTAACTAAAGTTAAGTTTTATTTTTTTTAAAATATGGATGATAATTTACTTAGGAGCACTAGTACAATAAGACCCTCTGATAGTTTAACAAGCATTGTAATGAAGAATAAAAAAAAGAATAGAAGATATAGTAATACAACAATAACAACCTTAACATTAGACAACAGTAAAAATAATGAAGAAAATAACAATGAAGATAGAATAAAATATTATAAAGAATTTAATGAAAATATATCAGTTAAAAATAATCATGGGTTAATTGATGTTAGAGATATTCATAGAATGATTGAACTATATGAACCTCATTTCACAGTAAGAACTATTGATGAAACTATAAAAAATGGAGAAAATCCTTATATACCAACTGAATTAGAAAAATTTATATTAAATTTATATTTTCAACAACCTAAAATTTTTGATGGGATAACTATAACTGATGGTATTTTTTATAATTTTGATCATGATTGGTTTGATGAGAGATTAAAATTATTAACAGATAAAGAACATTTAACTAGTGAAAATATTGATAATAACTCAACTAATAATTATAATTATTCTAATGATATACAATCAATTCAAAATGGTACTCAAATATCTATTAATGACGACAAACAAACGATAGAAAATACAAATACATTTGATAATACCCCAATTGTTAGACCCAAAAAACCAAAACATTTTTATGGTAGACCTAATATTTCAACAACATTACCACCAAAATATCCAGTATCTTTACCTAAACACGTTAAAAAACCCAAACGATCATATAAAAAAAAATCACCAAAAAAATTAAAAACTAATAAAACAAATCAACCAATAATATCTAAATTTAAATCAATTGAAACAGAACCATCTTCAAATCCACCAATTACCATAAAACTACCACCAAAAACATATTGTGATCAATTAAATTTTACTTTTCCAAAAGTAACAAATGATACAAAAGGTAGAAGATCTCCATTTATCCCACCAACACCACCTCCAAGTTTAAAAAAATATCAAGAACAAATGTGGTTAAAAAATAATTTAGCCAGAGATATTTATGATTATTCATTATATCAAGTTAAATTACCATCAATATCAGATGAACTTACAGAAAAAGATATTATTCCACCACCACCAACATTTCCAGATATTAATAAATTAAATGATCGGTTACCATCTTCAACAATTCCAGATTTTCAAAATAATAATAATCCAGTTTTTCAACAAATTTATCAAAGAGCTGTACCTAATATATTACGACAACAAATTTCTTTTAATCCATTACAATCACCTTATATTCCTCCAAAATTTTCATCATCTATATCATTACCATCATTAATGGTTACTCGTTATAGATTAGTACCAAATTCTAATGATCTAGAAGAATCTCAATATGAATTAGAATCTCCAAAAGAACCAATACCAAAAGTTGATAGACCTACACCATATAATCCTAATTCAAATTTAAATATGGCTTTATTATCAAGGTATAATTATCATGAACAATTAAATAATGAAAATTTATCATCATTATATCATCCAATACCACAATTATCATCAATAATTATTCAAGATAGTATAGATTATCTTGAAAGTTTTGTTACTGTATTGAATAAAGATCAATTGAAGGAAATTATGGATGTTCATAGTGAAAAAGGATTACATGAATTTAATGCATTTAATTTTCAATATACTTTGGATATTCCAGAAGTATTAGATTCGGATTATATTAAACAACATGAAAAATTAAAAGGATTATTTTTAAGAGATAGAATATCTGGTCGAACTAGTAAATTGAGAAAAAATGGTATTGAAACAAATAGTGATTCCAATTTATAAATATTAATTTAAATGAAGAACAAATTTTGCTCATGATTAATTACAAGGAATTTGTTTTTTTTTATGTCAAAGCGTAGATGGTGAATGTATAATTAGCTAGATTGTTTTGTACTTTGTCGTTAACCTTAACTTTTCAACAGTACTTGAAGTTGAACGAGGATCCGTAGATCTTGTAGATCTTTGAACCGAAGACATTTGTAGGACGGACTTGTAAGCATTTGTAGGACTGGTAAGAGACACTTTTTTTTTTTCATTTTTCAAATCCACTTACAGTAGGCACTTAAAATCCAGTAAGTTGAAATTGAAATTCAAGTACCAGCTATGAAACGTTAAAACAGCTTAAAAAATCTGCAGAACGTTTCATAAGTGGTTCTTCAGATTTCATTCGTATACTCGGACCACAACTTACGCTATGGAGTTGTCGGAGGTAGCTCCAATTTAAAGTAAATTGGTCCGATTTTTCCCAAATTTTGCATAAATGTGTGTCGATTTTTTTTTTTTCTCAGATCAGACAGAAATATATTTGGACGATAGGATCGGCCGTCCAATGTTTATACCAATTTTACCAACGCCAATTTCATCACATAAAAAAAAAAAAAAGAAAAATTCTGATGGTAGATATATACCATCAGAATTCTGTCGGTATATACCGGTCGGAACATGGTATTTGTATTTGTATTTTTTTTTTCAAATATCGTTTAGCGAAACAATTTAGAATATCTTTTAATAAAACTTGTCAATAAAGCAATAATTGTATATATATGAGATCTCCGGATACTGTAGATTTAAAATATATAATTTTTTTTTATATATTAGCATAAAAAAAATCGTTTCAATGCTAAAAATTTCATAAATTGGTGGATTGTTTAATCAGTTTGATATGTTACTCTTTCAATTTTCATCTAATTGATCTGAATTCACCTAATATTAGGTCCTTTGAGGGTAATTATAATTATTATGGCTTTTACGAAGATACTTTAAACTTTTTTGAAATTTTATTAAATCTTTTCGGACTGATATTTTTTTTCAAGTATCTCAATCTTTATAGATTGTTTGTCGGAAAATTCTGTGTTTTAGGTGTTTCTAGTTAAAAAGCATGAGTTTTGACGTCTCTGACTTGTTAATTAGGGCAGGTAACTTTAATATTGTTACAATATTAATTTAACTGTCCATTACATGAATCAACAATCAACAATTAATCAACAAGAGGTTTATTTAAGAAAGAATATTAGGTTCAAAAATGAAATCTAGTGTTGTTTTATATATATATAATATAGTTAATTCAGCAAGAGGTGCTATTTGTAATGAATGAAAACGGTGTTGCCGAAGCAGTCAAATCAGGTAAATTAATTGAGAGGCTATTGTGGTGATGTTTGATTCCCACAACCAGCAGATTTTGATCATCCTTTGAGCTCGATCTTATAACTAGAGTCATAGCTAGCTAATTTTTAAATGCATATCTATAGTTAAGTATATATAAAATTATAAAATTCGAAGATCTAAATTGTCTTTTTCTTTCTTTCATAATATTGTACTGTACCAATGTATCTACATAAGTATCTCTACTTAAAATTATATATATTAATATAAAAATGTATATACTAAATTAATATACGGTATACCAAAGCAAGATACTATAGATACGGTATAATAATATCTATCAAATATCTAGATAGATATAACAGTTCATTAATTAATATTAATTGGTTATATTTAATTAAGAGGTTATGGTGGGGATTACTTAGTGAGGAGGAGGTCGATGACCATTTTAATGTTCAACTAAAAATATAATTAATCAACATGTCCTATACTTAGTAACCATAACCATGGTCTAATCTAGTCTAGTCTTCAAAGCTGTGGTTATATGTTTTGTTGTTGATATAATAAATATTGAGAAGTATAAATGGTCTCGCGAACGCACTCGGTACACAGTAATTTTTTAGTGTTTACTCCCAACTCACAACCAAGGCAAAAATATTAACTGCCCTTTAAAATAAAAACCACAACGAAATATTTTTCAAATCATCAACAAATAAACAAATAATACTAATTTGCTAGATTTCACAAATATTAGCTAGCTACTCGGCATTATCATAGTAATTTTGATACTTCTATATATTTTTTGGTTTTAGAAATGGTACAAGTTAATAAATCATCATCACCATCAAATACAGAAAGTTCTAGCTCTTCTAATTTATCAAGACTTAGAGAATGTTTAACAAGAAAACAACTTGGAAACGACAAGTCTATGAATCAATATGATGAATCTATGAAAGGTCCAAAAAGAACCAGAGGAGAAAAGTTAACGCAAGATGCAGATGTCCAACCACAAAATTCAAATAAATATGGTTCTAAAGAGAATAGTTGGGAAAGAGTTAGTAATTCATCTTCAAGTACCCCTTCATCACCTTCAGATATTCACTCTGGATTTATCTATTTAGAAGATTCAGAAGATGACGAACAAAGTTATGATCCACAAGATGATTTTCAAGGTAGTTTTGGGAAATTTTATAATTTGTATAAGAAAACAAATCCCAATGATAAGAATTCAAAATCCAGTGAAAATAGTTATGTTAAAATCAATTACCCACCATCAAAATCTACAAATTCTAATAAATTTTCTACTAATAATACACAATTTACATCATATCATCAATTAGATAAAATACCAGAAATTAAAGAAACTTTAGCAAGTGAATATTCCAAAAGATTTTTTAATACAACTCCAAATAATTTAAACAATTTAGCACCACCAAGAGAAAACAGCCCACCTGATCCAATTGCAAGATTACCTCCTTTAACTGTATTACCACCATTTTCATTATTTGATCAACAAAGTAATATGTATAATTCAACTGAACTCAACCATCATTTGAATTATGAAAGTTTACAAGAGCTAGCAAATAATTTATCAAATTATAGAGTTACAGAAATACCTTCTTATATTTATCCAAGACATGGTGATTTATTCAATAATACCAATAGCCCAAATAATAATGAATCAAATCATCAAGGTAAAATTAATAACAATAATAATAATACCAATGATAATAGAAACACTTCACATACCCATTCCAATAATAATTTAAAGCCATGTCCGTTTCAACTTCAAATAACAGGAAAAGATAATAAATCAACAACTCAATCTAATTTAATAAATTTTATAAAATACCAATCTAATACCAAACCATTTTTAACTATCGAATTAAGTCCAATTAGTTATATTGCAGCAAAAAGTATTAAAGATAATAAAGAATTTAGTAATACTCAATGGTCAGCTATGAATACTATTCTAATCATTTGTGATAAAACATTCTGGGATTCTATAGAAGTATCAAATCTACCAAATTCTAAATTGGTATATATTACAAAATATTATATTTTTATAAACAAACAAGATGAAATTTCACAAAATAATTTACAATTAATTATTGATTCTGCTAATAAAAAGACTTTTGGCTGGTATTGGGATATCAAGTTAGTTTATGGTTAAGTTTATAATGAAGAGTTTAATTTTTTTTTAAGCTAATAAATATTATAAATTTTATTACTTGATGTTTTTATTTTTATTTTTTTTTTTTTTTATTATAAATGTAGTGTGGCCAATTTTTCCAAATTTTTATTATATTATCAAAATTTCAAGATTTTTTTTTTAACATACCCAGTTATATTAGCTAGTTAAGAACAGCTTTGAAAAAAACAAGAACTGCTAACTATATTATAATTATCAAAACTTTATTCAATAAACTTACAATATATAAATTATAAATTATCATCAATTTGGATAAAAAAAAAATGGTTGGTGTTAAAAGAAAATCGAGCGTTAAAGAAACTGAAGGTAGAAGTAATAAATATAAAAAAACTCAACCATCAAAAGAAAGAGGTCATGATATCAACTCATATACACAACCTCCACAACCTCCACCTTCATTATCTAATAATAATGATCATTTTGTTGAACCAAATATAAATACAACTAATAACAATAATTTAAATATATTTCAGAACGAATTATTATCTGACATGGAACCATTTTTACCTAATAGAAATCCACAATCATCTTCAATTAGATCAACACTTGGAAATCATGATCACACAGGTAATAGAAATTCACAATTTACGAGAAATAGAAAACCACCACATAAACGTCATAAAACCAATGAAAACGACACAGTAGCTACTACTTTACGAAAAGATATTCCACAATTAATTGGAAATGATATAAATTTCAATCATTTAGATCCTATTGAAGATCTTGAATCATCGAAATCTCAAGATGAAGTTTATCATGAAACTATTAATAGACTTAATAGAATTTTAGATGAAAAACGACTTTCTAATATTAATAATAATAATGATAATACTAATGAATTTATTGAAAAAAATTATTCAAATGTTAAATTACAACTTGGTTTTGATTTAGAAACTTTGTTAGATTCTAGTACAACTAATCAAACTGAATTAGAAACAAATATTACATATTTTAACAATTATGATATTTTTAAACCACAATCCAACTTACAATCAAAAAATTATTATAATATTAATATATTTGAAAAAGAAGTTAGTTCAATTCCACCTATTAATACCAAAAGTTTAAATTTATTTTATGGGATTACACCAACTAATAAAACTTCATTAATAAAAAGAAAGAGACAAAGTGAATGGAATAAAAGAAAACGATTTAGACCAGATCAAAATAAATTTGAGTTTTCAAAACATGATCTTGAATTATTTTATTCTATTAGAAAAAAAATTATGATGCTACATATACTAAAATTAAATTGTAAAATATTAAAAAGCCTCAACTAGTTAAATAGTGGTTATAATTAATATATAAATAATGTCGTATGGTTATTAATATTTTTAAATATAAGTTTAGATTGAGATTGGCATTGGTTCTATCTACCACAAGGTTTTAATTCTGGGGGCGGACTCAAATATACGCGCGTGGCATCGGAATATCGGTATTACCGGTACAACTTGTACTTAGGCCTGATAGTGAGAAAATTCACATCCACTTACACTTGTACTACTGTAACTTTTATCCAAATTTTGATCGTAAGTATACAGTAATATATATCAGGAATATTTTTAGCTCTTGTCTATAGAGGCCATTTAAAGTAGTCTATATAGTATTTTTTATACATACTGGGTATTATCTGGTTAATAATAAATTTGTTGTTGGTATAACTAGACGTTACAGCCGCACTCCTCAACCATTTAATTTTAAATTTCTTTGAAAATAGTTAACTTTAATTCTTCAACATATTTCGAGCTAAAAATGGTTGTTGAACAGTTACCTCCTGTACGCTAATATATAATTAAGGTATTACACAGCAACATAGGGGTAAACTGATATCTTTTTGAAATAAATACTGTTGAATAAAAGTTAATCATAAATTTCTTACAAAATTAATTAATTAATATATAACAATAGTAGACAACTTCTTTTATAACACTTTCTAATTTTTTATAATAATTTTGCATTTACTTTGAACAAGTCTTTAAAATTTAAAAAGAAAACAAAAATCACCATTTGAATTATATATATATAATATTCTTAAAAAGTTCAGATTCATAAATTATAAGCATTAAGATAAAACGATGTCTGATCAGGATACACAAAATAATAATAATACATGTAATCGAGTGCCGAGATATGTACCTGAACTAGTAGTTAATGGGATTCATATACATTTACCACCAAATCCAAATCCAAATCAGGATATACTAGGTTCAACAAGTGTTCCTAGAAGTTTTAGATTCGGTGACTCAGATATTAGCACAATTGGACATATACCTTTACCACCTTGGGTAAATTCTAACAAACATAATGATATTAATAATAACAATAATAATAACAATATTAATGGTAATTTTGGTTTTAATTATAATAATATTCCTGCTCCACCTATTGGTACGAATTATACTTATGATCCACAACGACCTAATTCTAATAGTTTATCAACAAGTCAAAATTCTTTAAATTCATGGTCTGATGAATACTATACTACTGAACATTTAGAAGATGTTAGAACAAGTAATAGTACAGTTGATACTGAAATAGGGCAACCATTAGTAAAAATGACAATTCAACAAACACCAGAAACAGTAGATGAAATTCCGACGTCAAGTTCAAGTATATATGACCCATCAGACGAAGTCATTCATTCTTCATTAAATGATGAGAATATAATTCAGATTGAAAATAACATTGAAGATGATAATATAGAATTTGTTGATAATAAAAATAATAATGATAATACTAACAATAGCACTAATGATAATATTAATGATAATAATGATAAAAATGATGATGATAATAATACTAATAATAATGATAATGACCCAGAAACTTGTCAAAAATATGTTGTTAAATTTAAACCAATTGATCCTCCCATAAAATATAGTGCAACAGCCCAAGTTTCAGTACCATTAGAGCAATGGAAATTTCTTGATGAGTTTTTGGAATTATTGAATATAAATACTTGGGATATTTTAAAAGGTGGGTATCCAAATGAAGAAGGATATCATATTGAGTTTGATGTATCTAATTATGATATTGAAAAACAAGATGAAATAACTGCCAAAATTTTAGAAGCTGGTAAATTGAGATTATGGGAAGTTAGATTATTTCAAAAAATCGAAGAGTAGTTAAAATATATATTGAATTGAATAATTGAATGATTAATAAGTATACTTAATAGATATCAGATTATGTTTGTCGGTCATATGTAGAAGAAATAAGTTATTATTATTGACGATGAAAAATATTTTTTTTTTTTGCTCCCGTTTTCCCTTATAATTTTTTTTTGGGACGCGTCAATTTTTTTTTTTTTTAACTTGGATATTACAATCAACTTAACAACCAACAACTCTATTTTCTAGCAAAACCCTACGAACTATCTATTAGCTATACATAAGAAAAAAAGAACGAAATGAGCACTGAAAGTTTAAAAGGAGACAATAACACATATCATTCATACAATAAACAAACAAAAAAAAGTGCAGTGATATATCAATTAGAATATTATAAAAATGCGGTATCAACCAAGTCGAATAACATACAAGTGGAAGAATATACAAAATTACCCTCATTTCAACAAACTCATAAAAAATTTAATACCAAAAATTTATCTATTGATACCATTAATGTACCACCACATGATTCAACAACTGAATTTGATTACCCAGAACAACAATACTTTCCAAAACCTAATACAACAATTTATAAACCTATTAATGAAGATGATATTTCAATTGATGATTCAAATTCAGATTCTAACTCAAGTTATAGTACAATAGAATCTATTAATACTGCTACTTTATTATTTCAACATGAACATGATTTACCAGATTTAACAAACCCATTTAAATACCCAGAAATTCATGAAAATCCACAATCTATTTTCAAAGTTATAGAATCTAAAGATGATTATGATATTATTAAACCATATAATTCTAATAAAGTTATTAAAAATCCATCAACTGATAATAATTTGAAAATTAAAATTCAAAACAAGTCTTCAAAAGATTTTCACTGTCCATTAGTTGAAAAGTTTAAAGAGTTGATAGAAACAAATACAAATAATTATTCAGGTGAGTTAAATAAATCTATTATAATTAACTTTGAAAGAAAATTCAATCATGTTAAAAATAAAAAGAGGTCAAAGATTACAAAAGTTAAACAAGATGAAATGTTTGCTAATTTCTTAGATTCTATTAAAAAATATAATACTAGTGCTAAATTTAGATTTTCAGAGAGTGAAAATTCCAAAATCATTATTTCTATGGATTCATTATGTTGTAATAGTGGTTTAAAAGATGAAATTATTAATCAATTAAATTATATTTATTATCAAAATTTATGGACCATTAATGTGTTTTAATAACTAAGTATGAATTTTATATGAAAATAACAATTAAAAAAAAAAAACTGTGTGCCATAGAACTTTACTGTAGTTTTAACTTTAAATTTTTATAGTTTTTGCGATTGGATCTTGATTTATAGATCTCAAAGATCTCATAGATAATGACGCAGATCCTCTAGTTGAGAGTTGAATCTCAACAAAACCATCAATTTTTTTTTTGGTTTAATGTTGTATCTGATCAAGTTCATTAATATCCCAAATTTATTATGATACTATAATATATATACTTCCTTCCTCTATTTAAATTTTTTACTATTACAACTGTTACTTTAACTATATATACTAAAGTAAAAAAAATTGCGACATTTTTAATAAAAAAAATGACAAATCCAAATATGTTTGACAATAAAAAGCCAATAATGAATAAAAAAACTATTATTCAAAATAATCAATTTAATAATGATGATGTCTCTGACTCACATTCAAGCTCTACTTCAACTTCAAGTTGCAGTGATAAAAAAAGCTATTACTGTGGTGATAGTGATGCAAGTAGTGTTGATTCTGGAGATGAGCAATTAAACAATTTGATTTTAGATAGCTCAATTCGTATTAATGGTTTGAATTCTAATCCAGCTGATCATAAGAATCAACCAAATGAAAATGATAATAATATTGATAATAAAGATTCAATCCCAGCTAATTATGAACAAGTTGATAATAAAACTTTTTCTCAAGAAACCAACCAAATTAATATTTTACAAGACAATTCAAATTCTAGTAGTAGTAAAGATAGCAATACTCAAGAAGAGTCTAATGTTAATAAAATGAATCAAGAAGATAATATTGATCCTGAGACCACTGCACATGTTATTAGACAGGTTCGAAATATAGCAAGAAATTTTAGACTTAAACGAAACCAAGCTGGTAACAACTAGACAATATTTAACAAGTCAAATAATTATGAATGATGATTCTTTGGCTGTTGCAAATTGCAATCATGATGATTCAATAATAATTGATTATATGGTAATTTATTTTACTATAGTAAGCTTGGAAGTACAGAAATTTTTGAAAAGAGGGTTTTTGGTTGTAGAATATTATGTATACTAAAGGGAGTTGCATTGTTAGTATTGTGATATGGTTAACTTAATTATAATTATAAATAAATGTGGATAGATATATAGATAGAAATAAACGATTTAAATGATAAAATAACAGAAATTTGTTTCTTAATCAATCCCCTACTACGTAATTAATTTTTGCCAGCTGTTCATGCAGTGTATTTTTTCGCTAGTTCGCCAATGTACTAGTACATTTAAAAACTTCGAGACCCTTTAGTTAGCCAGCTTTTTTAAATTTAAAAGTAACAGTGAAATTAGTTTAACCACCAAGAAAAATTTATTTATTTAAGCCATCGCCAACGTATTTTCTGGCTTTTTTTTGTTCACACATACCGGTTTATCTAGGTATTTAAAATCGAATAAAAAAGTATTTGATCAGTTGAGAGTTTACATATAAACTGTTTCAGACAAATTAAATATTCTACTGCATCATGATCCAAGCCTAGCTAGGTTATGGTAGGTTAAAGGTTAAAGTGGTAATATAAAATAGCTCACGCACTGTGCGGCTTGGATGTGGTGCGCTAGCATGCGTGAGTACCAGTACAGTATATAAAGTTTTGCATAGTATTAATTATAAAGCTTTCAAAAATAAAAACATATATAAATATTAGACTATTTTTTTGCAATTTAGACTACGTTTGTTCCACTAAAAAAAAAGTGCTTTAAAATCAAGAGAAAATAATAATATTATCTTTAATAAACGTAGATCCTCATTTTATTATATTTTTTTTTAAGCCATTGTTGACCACTCAGCCAATAATATCAAGTATTACTTGCAATATTCTATAGTAATAAATGTATTTAAAATTTCAAAACCCCTTTAAAAAAAAAAAACCAACATACCAAGTAATTATCAATTGAATATCAACTTTTTTTAAATCAGGTTTTAAAAAAAAAATCATAATATATCAAGTAATTAATTTATTAGATATATGATGAGTGAAAAGTACGAATTCAAATTCAAATATTTGAATGAGACTGAAAGATTACAGTTGTATAAAGAAAGTTATAATAGAGAAGTATATTGTATTGGTTCTCCAAGAAGTGATTATACACCTGAAGATGAGTTAGAAAAACGTCGAATGTTTCGAATATATCATTACAGACCACCAATTAAACCACCAAATCCAGAAGATAAACCAGAAACAGATACTACATCAAAATATTTATATCAATTACATGGAGATGGAGAAGAAGATTCTACATTGGTTGCACCATTTTTTAGTCCTTATGTCTTTCCTATTGACTATTATTTTCCTAAGAGAGAACCAAAAAAATCAGGAGAAAATAATAACAATAATAATAATAATGAAATTTTTTCTTTTGAAATGTTCAAAACAATTTCACCAGGTGTTGCTCATATTCCAACTTTGATAAGAAATTTAACAAATAAACTAAATCAAGCCACAAGTCAAGAATCCATTAACAATATCTTGGCTAGATTAAATATTGATCCAGAAATTGAAAGAGCAAAATTTTTCTTAGAATATGAAAAGTTTTTATGTAATAATCCAAAATTTGTATCAGATTCTAAATTTATTAGACCTGGAGAATGTTTTTTCCCAGATAAAGACGTTCGAGAACATTTAGATTTGGAAGAACCAGAAGATTTTGTTATTGCATGGAATCAGTATAAGTATAAAACAATATTAGATCAAAAATTTGAAGAACAAGAAAAATTGGTTGAAGATATTGGGAAAATGGTAAAAAATGAAGGTATTTATACTAGTCCAATTCAACTTATTAGAAATTTTCTTAAAAGTTATACTCAAGTTTTCAATTATAACGACCCTAAAGATTACTTTAATGCATTTAAAGTATTTGCTGAACATCAAATTGTTGATTTAAATGGAAAGTTACGTCCAATAAAAAAATGTGACAAAAGTGTTGCAGAAATCATTATAGCTGTATATATTGATTCAATTATTAAAGCACAGGAGCCACCACAATATGGTTTAGCAGATTATTATGACAATCTAGATTGGAAACCAGCATTAGATATATATCCAAAAGAGACAATTTTTATTGATTGTTTAAAAGAAATGGAACGAATTATAATAGTTCGAGCTGCAAAAATAGATGCTGTGAAATTAAGATGTTTAGATGAATCAGAAATTGATAAAAGGTTATATAATTTAGATCCTGATATGATTAAAGAATTTAAACCATTTTTCAAATTATTTGAAACCAATTCTAAATCTAAGAAGAAATCTAGAACTAATAGATTAGAAACAAGTGGTACTAGTGATCAAGAAAAATCATCTAATATGGTTCAAGATCAAGTTGATATAATGCCAACCAGTAAAGAGTCAGAAGTTTTGGATAATGCTGTATTAGATAATACTGTATCGAATGAACCTTTATTGGATAATACTAATAATGAAACTTTATTGGATAATACTAATAATGAAACTACTGGCATTACAAGCACAAACCAAGATGATAGCGATTTGTATCGTCAAACTACCTTGGGTCAAGACTTGTATCAAGTTGACTTTACACTTCAAAATGATAATCATCTATATCATGAACAAGACTTGGATCAAAACAATTCTCCAGGTAATTTTTTAGATGGGGATGATAATCAAGTGTATTATGATCCACGATCTAATCCTGACAACGAAAATGAAGATTTTTTCGAAGAATCAATGGATCATGTAAGTGATGGAAATTTCTTAGGTCAACGGCCAGAGATTGAAATGGCTGGCGAAAATTTGGATTATGACGATAATGATTTTAGTTATGATTTAGAGATTCCTGATACTGGATTTCCTTATTCAGAAGAAGCATGTAACGAGCTTCTTTTGTCTGATTACAATTCTGGGCAACTTGTAACAAGTTTTTTCTGAGGGGTTGTAAAGTCCATCAAGCGATTAGTTTTAAATTATTTATTTAATTACCGGTCTCAATCTTATTGATTGATTGATTGATTGATTGATTGACTGGAGGGCTAGTGGGGTTTTTTTTATACTCGTTTACATTGATCCATCTATTTTTTTATTTTTTATTTTTTATTTTTTTATTATATAGGTTATTTATTATTATTATTATTTTTGGGGTTTTTATATACATAAATAGATGGATTTTTTTAATATATTTATTAGACTTTATTTATCATTTAATTGCGTGATAATGATATTTATTATCATCTAAACTCGTAATATTTATTGATTTTCAATTGGTAGAATTTATAATGGGTATACCCGAAGTATTAAAATACCAATTAATTGAGCTCTAACTATCTCCCAGAGTAAAAATTATTTAAATTCTATTAAAAATGTACAATTTTGCATTTACGTATCAGATCTTGGCATTTATTACACTTGCCATGCTATTCTAAATCACCAATTTAAATCAAAATCAATCAAAAAAAAATATCATGGGCTTGATATTGGTAATGATTTCTTCCAAGTGATTGTATATCCTTGCAAATAGTACAGAAAATTTACAGTAGAACCATGGAACAAATCTTTTGAGATGTATATATTATAATTAAAAAAATAACTTATACACCAGCCAATTAAATCTAATGCCAACATACACGTGGTACATCTAAGTACATATATACACTTGTATTAACACGAAATCTGGAAATTGAGTTGAAAGAAGACCAATCTTAAGCTTGAATTTCCAAACAGTGTTTCTTTTTTGGGCTTTTAGGAATGAAAACTTGCAATTGGGTACTTATGGACCTTGATTAAGAGAGATCGATCGATTAAGACCCACCAGCCCGAAAAATACCCATATGGATTAGTTTAAAAAGAAGTCAAAACTCAATTATAATTTACTAAGTGTTAATTATAGGCATTCAAATAATAATTCGGGCCATGAATTTTTATCCCCAGTCACTAGTGAACTCTGCTACCACGGTAAGAATCTGTATTTTGTTTTTTGTCTTTTAATAATAATTTATGTTTAATATATCCAGTATATGATATACATATATACTAATATTATCATATGTATCGATCCTTTTGAAAATAATACATATAATATGCAAAAGATCTGCAAATGTCCCTGGTAAGCGCATGCAGTTTAAAAAAGACTTTTTCTTTTTTAAAATTTTCATTTTAATAAAAATCTAGGCCGACCCAGCTTCGATTATGACCTGATTATGTACTATAGATAAAATGCTCACAGATTATATATTGAGGCAATTTAAATTGTCCAGATTTATCGAAAATAAATTAGGTATTTTTATTTTAGGATAGTGGTGATTGTCAGCATATAGCAGGTAAGAAAAATTGTTCTGGCAATACATAGGTAGTATTATATATTATAATAACAATAATTAAGTTAAAAATTAGAATGAAATCTGGTCTGATAATATAATAGTTCGATATGATGCCTCTTTATTGCTTAGAGCCTACCGTAGAATATTAACTTTGCCATATTCGGCAAATGATCAACAATAGTTCAACAAATTTTTTTTGTAATGTAGTCAAATTTTTGAATGTTAAACATTGAACAAGAAACAAATAAATTATTTAGGCAGGTATTATTATACATGTATAAAATTAAGTCATAAATAGCACTGAGTCAGTATTATGTATCTGGATGTGATTGTAATGGTATGCTATACAGTATACCAGAGATGATACCTGGTATATAATATTTTACGATAAATTTTGTTTTTGAAAATTATGATTGATTAGATTGATAATAATATAATCTGATCAATCAACCTACGAAAAAAAAAAAAAATACTCTTGCGAATTAATTCAAAATTGTAAATTTATTATCTGTAATGTGAAATGGGCCGAATTTATTTATCTCTTTTTTTTTTTTTTTTTTTTTTTTGCATTTTGTTACCTTAACAACACAATAAAATCGTGGACTACTGGTAGCTATAGCTGTGATTTTAATATAATTGAGGCCCTAGGCTAAAAATCTGAGCCAATCATCTAGATTATCAGATAAATCTCATCATTCATAAATATATACATCTACTAGCTAAAATACGCAGAATGCACAGCCGTGTTGATACTATAGTCACAGAATCTAAATCTTATATCGATAGTACCTTAATTTTTCATAGCTGTGCTTACCAAACTCTCTAGAAAAATTGGAAACCAAGCTTTCTAGCCAAGATTATATCTCATCATTCCTATTTTAATACTGTATAAATAACATATTATGCTTCATACGGGGCACGTTTGGGTACACACGAAAGTAATTTAATTTCCTGGCAGTAAAAATTTTCCTTTCATACTGTGATAATACATTGGTAGTTAAAGTCATAGCCGTGCCAGAATCCTTTCAAAAATCTCTCGGCAGGGACATTAAATTTAAAAATATGGGTCAGTGACCAGATAAAAATCTAGGCATTGCTCAAAATATACATGGTACAGTACACCTAACAACACGCATCATAGTTTTTTGCAAAGTAGTTGATAAAAGATGGATATATGTAACTTAGAGATATGCTATTATATTTATTCTAAGGTTGCTATTAAAGGCTAGATTTAAAAAGAAATTGCGACCTATTATAAAAACTGTTATTGTAAGTTCAGTAGTTTATCTTTTCCTAGAAATACCACGGTATCTAGAGGTAGATTTTAATATAAAAATCGGCCGATATTGGACTAAAATTCGGTAAAACGATCTCGCCGAAATATTTTTTTACCTTTGCAATTTTTATCAGATGCATCTACATCTATAAAGTATATAAATGTATGGCCAAAAAATTCAGCATGACTTTACTATAGGAAGTAATTAATTAGCTACCATAGCTATAAGATTGCTTTTGAAAAGAAAAATACATGTATGCTATATACTGTAAAAAGCTTTTTTAATAGCCAAAACACGGACTAAACCTAAACTTAACCCATGTCGATCTTTGAAATTTTCTAAATATTTTTTTTTTTTTTTGGTACAAAATCATCTCGGAAGCTGATTGGATCATTGATGAGATTTTGCGGCTGTGCCCACACTTGCGCGACCCTTTAATATAGCTTAAACAATAACTCGCTTGCACCAACTCTTACAGTACTGTACCTGGTGGTTAGATTATCTAGATGATCAATCAGATAATTTTATAATTCTATTGTCTCAGTTAAACTCACACTGCATATGAATCGTACAAGCATGAATCTAAAAAATTTTAAGACACGAAAAAAAAAATCAAAGGTCTTCAAGCTATAACTAATTGTGTTATATATCATGTAGTATTAAATATGGATACATATTATTATGATAATTTAGATATTTAAAATTTCAAAAATGTTTAAAATAAACTTATAACACATTTAAAAGTGGTCGATCTATGATTCAAAAATTATTTATAGTGCTAAATCCTAAATATGGGCCTATCATAGTTGAGCACGTCTCTAGAATATAGAATTTAACTTTTTAGACTGATAAAATCGGGATCTCTATTATATCGATTATTCAAATTTTATCAGATTATGATTGAACGTTGAAAATCGTCTAAACGTTATTTGTTGATATATGAACCACATCATATTTGAACTTCAATTGTGGAGTCATTGTTAAGTATACTATAGCTTAGGGATTGTCATGATATTGGACTAAGCATCCTGACCAACTATCGTACAGGTGTCTCTGAGTATCACATCAAGATAGAGCGCTTTAAGAATTCCATGAACAAGCACAATTTGCTCTGTGCATAATTTGTTCAAAATAATACCCTGTGTACAACTAGTAAATACGTAAGAAGTCTCTTTCACACAGTGCCAGTAAACACTGTGACCTTATAAGGGCCGTCTCCTCAAAATTCCGCATCATGTTTTTATTTTCTTTTGTAAGTGTATATACTGATTGAATATATCATAAGCAGGAACACAATTTTCCTGGATACATACTGTACACATATGTTTCCACTTTATTTTATTTTTTGAAGACCTGCCGCGTACAATTTGTACGTCTATTAGAAGGAGAAAAGAAAAAAGTGAACTAGTGAGGCTACGATAGGGTACACTTGGCAATGCCTGACAGGCATCTTAATTTATACCAGTCACGATTTCGGCATGATATTATAAAGCTTAATTGAGATATTTTAAACAATTCATCAATTACAGTCAACATGTGTAGTGAAGAGAGATCAATATGACCAAAGCATTGCTAGTTAGGAGATTCAAATTAAAGAATTAAAGTAAAATTTAAACGTACATTAATATTTCAATGGATTCTGATCAAAATCTAACGGTGATTTGCCTTAATATTTAGAGGGTATTATTACTACCTGGTTCAAAGTAAATGTGAGAGCATTGTAGATCTAATCAGATAAAACTTTTTTGTATTTATTAAAAAATAATTTTTTGCGCTGTACACCGATCTTATAAGATCACAGACAGTTATTTTGTTTTTTATCAAAATAATCTTTTAGTTTCTTAAAGTGTCTCACCATATTTTCATTTACTATTTTCAGGTAAAGTCTGTGAATGATAATCCTATAGATCTCAGACATTTGTAAAAAGTAAATTTTTTTTTTCAACACATTTTAAGATTGTTAATAGTAGTAAAACACAGATTTATTCAAAAAAAAAAATGTACGAATAATACATGAATTAGCCATTGGGTTCTATGAAAACAAACCAATTCCGTAGTTTATTTTAGTCGAAGCAAAAAACTATAAAAACTTGCCATTTTCTTTCTAAATTTTGGCATATAAAAAACAACCAGAAAACATAAAAAAATAAAAAGGCTTTATACTATAAAAGCTAGTTTCTAATTAAAAGAAGAATGAAACAATCACATCTACTAATAATAACAGCCTTTTTGGCCAGTCTATCAATGGCTGATATGATTCCAAGAAAATTCAAGCGAGATCGAAGTGAAGTTACACAGGAAACATTAGATGCTTATGAAATTACAAGTAAAAATGGTGAATATTTTTCAGCTGCAATGGTTGGTACAATTGGTTTATTATTGGTATGGTGGACTTTTACAAATTTTTTATATCATGCAGCACATCAATTTGTTTTACGTTTTAATGGTAAAATAAGTCGAGTTGTTCAACGTCAATTATTAATGCCAACTTTTACTAAAAGTCATTCTGCTCAAGTATATTGGGGTAACTTTACATTAAATATTCCATTAAGAGCATTGACAGTTTTAATGGTTGTTTTAACAATTGAAAATATTTTATTTTTAGCAACTGGATATAAAACAAGTAAAACCAATCCAACTGCACCATCAATGCAAATTTTAGGTTTTGCTGGGTTAAGATCTGGTGTTATTCCAATGTTTTTAATGCCATATTTATGGATTTTTGCTGGTAGAAACAATATTTTTTTATGGTTAACTGGTCAACCATTAGATGCTTATAATACATTACATAGATGGATTGGTAGATTAATTATGGCCAATTTAATTGCTCATGGTTTAATTTATTTAGCAGATTATATTATATGGGGATATTATGTTGAAGAATGGAATTATGGATGGTTTGTTTGGGGTAATGTTGCATTTTTTTGTGGAATTATTATTTTAATTCAAGGTATGCATTATATTAGATCATTACATTATGAATTGTTTTTATATTTACATATTTTAATGGCAGTAGGATTTTTAGTTGGTGCATATTATCATACAAAAGTTTTATTTTATTATCAAGCTACTTATGTTACAATTGGGCTATGGGGTTTAGATAGAGTATTAAGAGTTGCAAGAGTCTTTTGGTCTGGAATTAAATCCAAAGGTAAAATTATTGTTCATTCTGATACAATTGTTCAAATTGATATTGATTATTCAAAAAGATGGAAATTTTATCCTGGATGTTTTGCATTTATTCATTTTAGTGGATTAAAAGCATGGCAAAGTCATCCATTTACATTTGTTCATAAACCAGATGATCCAAATGTTTTACAAGTTTTTGCAAGAATTAAAAAGGGTATTACAGAGGATATTTTAGCTAAATATCAAACTGGTGATTCTATTGGTATTGGAATTGATGGTCCATATGGTTCTTGTCATCCAGTTCATAAATATGATAATATTTTATTTTTTGCTGGTGGGATTGGTATTACTGGTACATACACATATGCACAAGATTTAGTTGGTAAAGATAAAGATGCTTCTTATAAATTTGTTTGGGTTGTTCCAGATTTATCAATTTTACAATGGTTTGGTGATCATTTGGCTCATTTACAACAAGATCCTAGATTTGATATTCAAATTTGGGTAAGAAATAGTTCAGCAACTGAATCAGAAGTTGAAGTTACAAATAGTGAAACTTCTAATAATAATAGTGAAAAAGATTTATCAAAATATAACAATGAAAAGACTCAAAGTACTGAAGTTACTAATGGCTACTCAATTTATAGTGCATCTCATGGTATGGTTGGTCAGTTAATTAGAGACACTGCATTTGAAGTTAATGGTTCAATTGCTGTTGTTTCTTGTGGTCCTGGTACTATGAATGATGAAGCACGAGTATCAATTGCTGATTGTTTGAAAGAAAATATCAATAAAAGCCGAATGGATTATTTTGAAGAAAGTTTTTCATGGTAATTATTATTATTAGTTATGTAAAAGTTTGTTTGTTTATAGTTTATTTATTTTGTTTTGCATATTGATTTTTTGTTCAATTTTCAGTAAAGTATGCCTAAAACTATCGGTGCCGATATTGTTAGAACTACTTTAATAATGTAATCCCAAGTCAGATCATAACTTAGTCAACCATGACTCACCTACTACTACTGTACCAAGTTGAAGGCATTCTAACTAGTAGAAAAAATTTAGTACATCTCAAAACTATCAAATAACTAGGATTCGCAAAAAAATACTATGGACAAAATGGTATACTATCATCATAAATTTATAAAATATGATGGGTAAACTTTTACCCCATCAGGCTAATAATTTTGAAAAATTATTATCAATACGAGGAGGGGCTCCGATTAAGACAGCTTGAGTAACTTTCTAAGCTGTAGCGCATTTAAGCACCAAATTTGGAATTTTCTTTAAAGCGCCTTGCAATGGAAAATTTTTTTCTCGCTCTGCGCGCGGGGACCCTTTTTTTTTTAATGTGTGATATTTGTCAATGATAAAGACAAATGCTATTAGTAATCTAATTTCAATTTTTTTTTTTTTTTTTTTTTTTTTTTTTTTTTTTTTTTTTTTTTTTTATTTCTCTTCATCACATTTTTTTTTCTCTCTTTTCAACCCTCAAATAACAGTACAAAAATTCATTCAAATACCCAAACATAACATATATATATAAAATGACAGTCGAAATAGAAGGCCCATTTTTATTGCTATTATCACCTTCAGTTGTTCAAAATCCACAAAGAGCAGAATCACTTATGCAACAATTTCAATCACAAGATGTTTTTCATCACCAAGTTCTAGATCGAGTCACAACACAAGCTATCCAACTCCCTGCTGGTTATTACAAGCATGTTCATTTAGCAGATGATGAAGAAGGATCAACTAGTTTATCAGATTCAGATTTTGAAGTTATTTATAAAACTATTGCACCAGCTGGTAAATTTACTGGTGTATCAAAAAATAATAATTTAAATGCATTAATGGCTGGATTTTCAACAAATGATGGATATTTATTAAAGCCACAAGAACAAGTTCAAGCACAAGCAATTTCATTAAAAAAGAAAGGTAATAGTAATAGTAATGGTAAGAGATTAAATTATTTCAATATTCAAAATAATAATGATGATGATGATAGCGATGATGAATTGATTGATGAAAATGATTTAGTTGATGGTGATTTGGGTCCAACAATTCAAGTTCCTGCTAAATGTGATCCAGGTCCTGGTAAAAAGAGAAAAAAGGCATGTAAAGATTGTACTTGTGGATTAAAAGAATTAGAACAACAAGGTATTGATGAACAAAGATCAGCACAAGATAATGTTGTTAAATTAGATATTAATGATACAGCAGAGATTGACTTCACAGTTGCAGGGAAGACTACTGGTTCATGTGGTTCATGTGCCTTGGGTGATGCATTTAGATGTGATGGTTGTCCATATTTAGGATTACCACCATTCAAGCCTGGTGAAACAGTTAGTATTAGTGCATTAGGAAACGACGATTTTTAATTAGAAAAATTAATTGTTTATTATTTATAGAATATTTATAGATGACCTTTTTTTAATGATTATGAGATAAAAAAAAAATTAAAATCTCCAATTTTATCATCAAAACTTTAAGCAATTGTAGTAGTGTAGTACGGCTGTTGAAAAAAAAAAAAAAAAAAAAAGTGAAATAGCGATTTCGGCGCCGGTATAGGCTGTCAAATAATTTATTACTTAGAGTTTTTTTTAAATATTAAAGTTATAATATATATACTTAATTTTTGAATGGATAATCAGTATAACCATTTTCACCACCAACATACAAGTATTCCCATTTTGGTTCAGTGAACTCAACATCTCCTTCTTTAACTCGTTGGATAAAATCTGGAGTACTCATGAAATATCGACCAACTGCAGTAATTAACTTGTCATCTTTTTCTAATAAGGCATTTCTATATTCTAATTCATGATTATCCATACATCTAATTAAAATACCCGACCAAATAGCTCGAGCAAAATCATCATTCTTGAAAACATCTTTTTGTGGTTGCATTAAATGTAAATATGACAATTGATTGCCCTTTTTAGCTCTTTCTTCTAATTGCTCAATTAAATAGCCATGTTGACCTAATGGACTAACTGGGTATGACATTCCTTGATAAAATCCCCATGGACTAATTCTTAATGCAGTTTTATCAGCACCAACAGTTTCAGTAATAGCGTCAACAATTTCTAACATGAACCTTGATCGATTTTCAATAGAACCACCATACTTGTCAGTTCTAGTATTTGCAAGTGGATTTAAAAATTGATCTGGTAGATATCCATTTGCACCATGAATTTCAACACCATCAAATCCAGCATCAATACTATTTTTTGCTGCATTAGCAAAATCATTTACAATTGTTTGAATTTCATTAATTGATAATTCTCTTGGAACTACATGTTTTTCGTCTAATTGAATTGCTGATGGTGCAACAACATCTTTTTTATTACCTTCTGCTGGTTGAGCTGTTCTACCCATATGCCATAATTGTGAGTAAATAAATGAATCTTTATTGTGAACTGCCTTTGTAACTTTTTTCCATCCTTCAACTTGTTCTTTATTATAAATACCTGGTGCTAAATAATCTTCAAAAGCACCTGGAGAAATACCAGTAGCTTCAGTAATTAACAAGGTACCTGGATATGAAGCACGTTGTTCATAATATTTAGCCATTAAATCACCTGGAACATGACCTGATTCTGCTCTACCTCTTGTCATTGGTGCTAAAGCAATTCTATTGGATAATGTCATATTTCCAACTTTTAATGGTTTGAAAGTATTTGCTGCTAGTTTTGTTGTCATTTTTATATTTTAGTCTATTTGTAACCGTTTTTGTATTAATTGAAGTTTGATTTGTTAGTACTAAGTAGGAATAACTAGAAAAAGAATATAAAAAAACATGAGGATCTTGAAATCTTTATATAGTTTTTATAAAATAAAGTTTATTCTCGATACAGAATAAAATCTAAGCTGGTTACACTGAAATGTTTTGAAAAAAAAAAAAAAACATTACAGCACAACGTAAGTCATTGATAGATTAAACACATAATTGTTTCAATCCCAGTTAGCTCAAGGTTGGATATAAATTTCCGAAAATCATTTTAAAAAGGATATTCTAAATTAGGTATTGGCACATCCTACATTATCGTAATAGAGTTTCTAGAAATAACATGGTATGCTGACAAAAAATTTCAACGGTTTTTTTTTTTTTTTTTTTTTTTTCTGGGGTTTAATTAAGTAAATTCCAACTAATAATTAAGGTTTAGTTAGAGTAGCTAGACCGGCCGCGGAGCACCGAGGAGTTACGTGTACAGCCTAAAGTATACATTGATTTTAATAGCGCTCAGTACTACGCGTGTAAAAGCTTTAGCCATGGGTTTGAGCCGCACATGAGCATTTGTAGGAGTGAGTGTGGTCTACTGCCGAGACTACTGTTACTACAGCTTGAGGTTACTACTTGTACATGCATAGATCTACACACAGTGGTAGTAATTTATTCTATTTTGGGAATACACATATACACATATTTTTCGGAGCTCCGTGGAGTTCCTCCAATGCCAGCTCTATAGACTACCTGATACTGCAGTACCAAGTAGACTAGTTCTTGAGAATAATTCTTAGAAAAAAAAATTAAACTTTTAGAAGGTAAGAAACATTATATATAATAAAATCAATATATTGGTTATATATATACAATTATAAAATAATGAAAGAATTAGAATAAAAATAACTTATAAACTTAGATCATTAATAGAAAAAATCAAATAAATATGCAAGGGAATGACAGAAAATAGTAAAAAACAATCGTAAAAATCAATAAAATAAAAATATCAAATCGTTAGAATAAAAATTATGGGGAAGGTGCTGGTGCTGGAGTAGTTGTAGATGTAGATGAGGTAGAGGAAGAAGATTCTGTAGATGAAGAAACAGATGTTGATGTGTCAGTGGTAGTTTCTGTTTCAGCAGTAGAGGTAGCACTAGTATCAGAAGTAGGAGTTGGTGTTGATGTAGTTGGTGATGATGTTGGAGGTGGTGATGTAGTCTTTTTGGAAGTTGTTGGAGGGGTTACAGTTTTGGTTTTAGTTTCTGGTGGGGTAGATTTAGTAACAGTTTTATTGGTAGTTGGCTTTGGTTCTGGTTTAACAGTCTTTGTATTTGTTTTTGTTACAGGGTCAACAGTTTTTGTGTTGATTTTGGTAACTGGTACTGTTTTAGTTGGTTGTGGAGGTGGTTTAGCAGTTGAAGTAGCAGTAACTGTAATAATTTGAGTTTTACCTTGAGCTTCTGGAATTTCAATTGTAATAATACCAATTGGGAAAACTCTAGTAATAACTTTTGGTTCACCTTGAACTTCATAAGTAATAGTTTTGGTAACAATTTCTTGTTTTGGTGGAGCTGGTTGAGCTGGTGCAGCAGGGGCAGCAGGAGCTGGTAATGGGACAGCTCTTGGTTTTGGACATTCAATACCATTAACCATACCAAATTTAACCCATTTCAAATAACTAACACCATTAACCAAATTATTATCAGCAGCACTTTCATCATAAATAGCAACACCACCAAAACTACAGAATGTAGCTCTTAAAGTATTTGCTAAATTAACTAAATCTTCTGGTGAATAATATTGATATTCTTTGGCTGCACTTTTTGAACCTGGTAAACCAATCATAATTTTTGCGTCTGATTTTTTAGCCTTTGAACTAACAAAATTATCCCATGCACCAATATTACCTGCAGAAATTCTTTCAATTGCACGTTTAGCTCGAACAATTTCTTTCTTATAAAATCGGACAATAATAACATCAAATTCTGCTTCAATAATAGCATCATTTAAAACTGGATCTGGAATTGGACAATAAGGTGAACCAATTAACATATAATCTTTTTTACAATCTTGAGCTTTAAAATTAGTTCTCATTTGTTTAGCAAATGCTGCCCAACCAGTTTTATCTTTTGTATTATCAATTGATAATTCAAAGCCATCAACAATTGCATCACCAAAAGGTCTATCATATTTAGTTTCACCACTACCAAATAAACCCCAGATTTCATTTGCAAATTTAATACCATCATCATCACTTTTCAATAATTTATCAGCAGCATCTGGTCCACCAATTGATAAAACAACTTTTTTACCCAATGACTGGCAAATTTTAATATCTTTTGAAATAGTTGGACAGGTGTTCAATCCATTAGTAATTTTTTTACCATCAGAACATCCAGTAAGGATACTCATTTTCAATGGACTATGTGACTTGAATGAATTAATTAAAACCATATTAACTGAATCATCTCGACAAGTATCTGCCAATGATTTTTGTTTACCATTAGAATCAGCACCCCAATAAACAGCTAAGTTTCGATTTGATGTAGTATCATATTCTTGATCAGATTTTGGAGTTTGATAACAAACTGTACCAGCTTGAGCTAATGTTGCTGCAACTGATACAAGTAATGCAGAATTAAAAAATAACATATTTTTTTATTAGTTTTTGTTTAGTTAGACTTTTTGTTGTAGTATAACGAATGATGGTTGTAAATAAATAAAAAAGACATATTTGAGAAAATTCAATCGATATTTATATTTTTTGGTAGATTTCTATTTTTATCTTTTTTAAGATTATTATTATCGAATCCCGAATGATAAAGACCCGTATTATTTAGTAATTGTCATGGTATTAAACTGTGAGCTCTTTTAAAAGAGAAAATAATAATAATTGATTTATAGTTATCGTGATATGATATACCCTTAGGTTTTCACTTGATGTCCAATTTCGTCGAATTTGTAACCCACCTTCTTGATGTTTTAGTATATCCTACCACTATAAAAAAAAAAACGAGACAGAAAATAAAAGTAGTTTTACAAACGCCTCGTGATGGTCTACGTAGTAGTACTAAGCTAGCAACACATTGACCCAAACTTTAATTCTATATTTGTTACCAGATAGTTCTATAGATATAAATTATAAAAATAAATATTTCCAAAATTACCTGATAGACAGGATTGTGTACAAAATACCGTGATAGCTAAGACTTGCAATGGACTTAATATTAATCTACAGTATAGACATGTATATATTTTTTAAGATTATGGGATGTAGCAGATGCGGCTTGGTCTGTTTACGGTAGTTAACTATATAGGCTAAATTCTTTAGTGAAAAAAAAAAAATTACATCTATGTATTCCACATATCTACCCGGCTTAAACGATCGCCTTATTTTAATTTTTTTTTTTGTTTTGATCGTCAAAAATTTTTCAAAACGCGTGAGTCGAGTTTTTTTTAAATAAATAAATAATAATGTACTACACAGACAAAAATTCAAGCTTGGGGCGCTCGGCCGAATTCAGCCCTTGAAAAGCCATCATCATCCAGCCATTCATATTAATAAATATGAAACGACTTATAATCACACACTATGTCTTTCTATGCCCTTTGTTTAATTTAAACTATAACTGGTCGACTTATAATAGATCAGTAATACTAGCAGTAATATTAATTTAGATAATATTGGCAAGATGTGTATAACCAAGGAGGTTAGTAGACATTTGTATACATGTTGTAACATCCGATCGATGTTAGTATTCAAGGTATATATTGTCATACTGAAATATAAAATATATTTAAATTAAAAGAAAGGAAATTATTTAAGACAAAGCGGCCGGTCTATACTAAGTAATAATAATTTTATTTAATTGTTTATTTTTTTTGAAATCCTGTACATTAAAATAAGAGACTACTATGTATGCTATTTTTAGGATATTTAATGTCTAGACAATCATAATTGGGTGTTACATATCCTAGTCCGAAATGTTCCAAGTAATTAAGGTTAATATACATACGCTGAATTGAACTGAACAGGTGGTCCTGGCGCTTCTACAGTAAAAATAGGCTATTATAATTATTATTAACTACAAAAGTATATGAATAATTGTATTCTATTCGTTCAATTTGGTACCATGGCGAAAGCTTAAATATCAAAATATACGTATCTCATGTTTTTTGTTTTCTTTCGAAAAGTATAAATTTTGGTCAGTATATATACAGTATAAGATAAAATACTCATAAAGTTTTACTCTTACTGATAATTAATAATTTTCTAATTAAGTGGAGATATCTTTGGTTTTAATTGCTTCAATTAATAGAGTGTATCTGTAACAAAAATTAGCTATTTGAACTGAATTAGCCAGAAAATTACCACTTTTAAAATTAAGTTATTTTATTAGATGACTAGTAGCGTGTTGGCACGTTTTTTAGCCATGCAACTCTTAGCTTCCTAGGTATACGTATAAGCTTGTATACCAGGTAGAATACCTTCAGTGCATACCCGGATAATTAATCGAAGCTTATAATTAATAGTCGTGCATCCAAAAATCTTATTAATATTGATTCCAAATTTAACATGGAGATCTATATTTTTTATGATCAATATTATTTTACTAAGAATCTCGAAGGTATTTTTTTTTTCTCTTTTAATATCTCGAGACACTCGATGATACTATATTTGTAATACCGTTGAAGCCATACTTATGATCCAACCCACCGATGCATTAAAAGTAATTAGATTTGGATAGAAAAGATAGAAATCGGCATATAATTACTTTTAATGCATCGGTGGGTTGGATCATAAGTATGGCTTCAACTGTATTTTTACTCCATCTTCGTGCTACATAATGGTTTCTTATGCAGCTGAAAAAATAATTGATACTTAGAATCACTTTAAATTTGAATTCTGTTGCAGCGTGAATTCAATCTTTTGAAAAAAACATATAGTATTTATATTAGATTATACTTAAAGCAAGTTCAATTGGTACCAGCTGGACTACTAAGAAGAAAAAAGAAAATTCTATTTTTAATATTCTACAACAATTTAATAATCGGTAAAATTATTTTTCATTGAATAATGTTTTTCTCTAAGTTTAAAAAGAATGGCCTATTGTACTGAGGCATCTAGTACGCAAAATAAGTATGATAATTTTTTTACTTTTCCAACTATATATTTTTACAAACAATAAATTAATAATACCAAAAAAAAAAAAAAAAATTACATAAAATCTCAAATTAGTAAAAACATAATTTTTAATAATGTGGTGGTTGGGCTGCAATCATTTGTGTATCATCTTGAGACATTTGTTGGTTTACTGGTGTTGCAGCTGGTAAATTATTATTAACAGCAGTAGCAGTAGCAGTAACAGTAATGAAAATAACTGAAGGAACATTATTGCTATCAACTGGAGGATCTGTAAAAATATTTTGTGGTGATGATGGTGATGATGATTGGATTTCTTGTGCAGATAATAACAATGGTGTACCATTAATTGGCTGAATAATGCTAAATGTGGTGCTTGGTGATTTTAAAACTGGCTCATGAGTAGAAGTTGCAATTAAACCATCATTTAATGGGCCTTCAACCAATCTAGAGCTTGGGGGATCTTGTAAACCTAGCTTGCTTGTTACACTTGGGACTTCAGGTTCAGTTGAAATTTCTGGTCTATGTTGTAAGTTAGGTTGTGATACAACAGGCAACTCATCTGGGGTAACTAAAGCAGTAGTTTGAGGATCATAATTTTGTGGAACATCTAGTTCATTGAATAATGGTTCATGATTGAGTTGATTTACTTCAACATTAGAACTTGAAACTGGTTCAGGAATTGTAGGAGTAGAAACTGCAGCAGTGGAAGCCGCTAATAAAGATGGTTGGTATTGGAATTGATTAATTGCATTGACAGTAGTTGACGTTAATGGTAGTAATTGTGGTTGAGCGATTACTTCTTGAGTTGGTACTGTTGGATTCTCAGATGATGCAGAATAAGTTGGTAAAACAGCAGAAGAAGTTTGTGCAGTAGTAGGTGAATCAATTGGCTCTGCACCCCATTCTAAATTATGTACTGCTGCCTGTTGGCTAACTTGAGTTGTTGATTCTGGTGAAGGGCTAAAAGGTTTATCAAACCATTCAAATTGTTGTATAGTAGATGAGGGACCATTCCATTCTAGACCCTGATTAGTAGAAGTTGAGCTGACTGGAGGTGAAACAGTATAAACTTGACTATAGAAGCCAGTTGTTGACTCACTGATTGCATTAGAACTAGCTAAGTTAGTACCTTGACCAGCTGAAGATAAAACATTAGACGATGCACCTGCTAAAGTTGGTTCACTAGTAACTGTTGGTTGGTATAAAGTATCTTGACTTGTTGTTGGAGGATTATAATAACTACTACCAAACTCAGATAAGCCTTGAGTTTCATTAGGGCCAGTATGGCTACTAATTCCTTCTTCTGTTGTTGATTGAATATTATGATCAAACCCAGTATCAAAGCTGCTCCAAGGTTGAATAGACGTTTCATAAGTAGCTAATGTAGTAGGTGTTGTAATAGTATCTGGTCTCTTTTTATATCTAAAATGAGTTAAAGTGGCATAAATAGTTGTAATTTTAGTATCTTCAACAGTAGTTGTACCATCATCTCCAATTTGAGTATTTTGAATAGAATGTGGTTCTGGAGGATTATTAACTGTATGAACCATTGTAACTTCAACTGTTGTAACCTCATCATCAATTCCATCTCCATCACTATCATGATTGTAGTTATTTGATCCAACATTTAAGTTTTCTAATTGTTGTGAATTTTCGGATGGTTCTTGAGCAGCAACAGCAGCACCAGCAGGTCTATTTGAAGGAATCCAAATAGTATAACCACCAAAATTATCAATACTACCCTGGAATTCTTGAATTAATTGTTGAGCTTCAACATTTGATTGACTACCAATTAATAATTTTGCATTTTTATTCTTTGAATTATTATTTAAAAATTGACTCCAGTTTACAACAGAACTCTTATCTAAACCTCTTTTATTCAAAGAATCATCATCTTGTTTAATAGAAATAAAATCAAACTTGGCACTCTTGACAGCAGATCCTAAAACACTGGTATTTGGACTAGATGAACTAGTTGCACCACTCAAAGTAAAATTTTTACCAGATTTTTGACTCCATAAATTGATTCTATTAGCAAATGCTGCAATACTAGTATTATTATTACTATCATTATTTAAATCTGGAATATCCAAATCAAATCCATCGACAGAACTATTACCAAATGGTCTTAATGATGAAGTTCCTGGGCCAAAAATATTCCAAAATTGATCTGCAATAAATGTTGCTTCGTTATCATCACTAAATTTACAATTTTCACTATTACCTGAACATAAAGCTAATAAAACTTTTTTGTTTAATGATTGACAAATTTTAATATCATTTGAAATAGTTGGACATTGTTTTAAATTTTGTTGTAAAATGGTACCATCATCACATCCATATTCTAAATCTAATTGTGGTGATTGAAAATTTGATAATGATGAAATAATTAAAGTGTCAAATTCATCTGATTGACAAACTGTTGATAATTGTAATGGTGTATCACCTTGACCCCAATATTTGACCCTATTTAATTTATTTTTTGTTGTTGCTGTTGTTGTAGAACTAGTAGATTGATCAGCTGAACCCGCAGCTGTGTTTTCTGATGTTGAACTTAAAGGATTGAAGCCATATGCGTTGACTGGCACGTCATTGTTGTTGTTATAACCAGTAGAACCAGCTACAGCTTTATTTTTCTTTGAATAATCAAAGTTATTTTTCAATTGATTGTTAGTAACGACTGAATTATCAACTGGGCTTTCATAATCTTGATCTAAAGACCCAGTATCAATTTGAATAGCTTTGTGTGATAATGCTGTTGAGTAATGAATGAAATTGGCAAGATATAGGCCAAGAAATAATTTATTATTTTTCATAATTTTGTAAAAAAAGAGCGTAAGGATGGGTGAGGAGCAAAAAAAAAAAAAAAAAAACAGATCAATATAAAGGACGTCTATCTTATTATATATAAATGAATCTATTTATTTATTTTAAGTTTCTAAAATTAAATTAAAAGTTGTATTATTAAAGTTGATTTACAAATTGGAATTTGTATCATGCTCTTCAAGGGGTGTTAAGTGATTCATTAATTTAATTGTGTAAAGGAAACCTGGATGCATGTAGTGTATATTAGTTACTGGTATACACTATAATAAATTACACAAGCGTATTAGTGTTTCTTAATTAGAAGGATTCCCCCCTGTGGCACAGCTATTGTATAACCGTTTTCATATCTACATTTTTTGTTGTGCTTAAATTTTACAACATTATTTATAAAACTGAGTTTTTTTGGATAATTATGATGTCAAAAAAACAATAATAAAAAAGCCAGTGAAAAAAAGGTTACTATATCTTTGTACCTTTTTTGTTTTTTGACATCCTAATTAATTTCATTTGATACAGCACGATATCATGAAATTTAAGATTGATATATACTGTGCAGGGGATACTCGATTACAACAGTGCTTAGTTTATAGTGGACTATAAACTAAGTCTGATAAATGTATAATATTTATTAGCCGAGATGCTCAATCTTAATAAATATGTGAGCTTATTTTTTTACAGTGTTATGCGGCTTAAAAGATCTGCAATGGATATATCCTGGATCTTACTGCAGGGCGCCCCTGATCACCCGATATTTGAGCGAGAAATTTCTTAAAAATTACCTTATAACTTGAACGCATTATATAGCCTAAATTATAACTTCAATATTTTAATTAATTACCATTCAATCTTCAAAAGAAAGATGGTCGCAAAAATCATAATAAATGATATTTCATATTTCAGTGTTTATAGCAAACGGCCAAGTATTGTTGCCAATTGTTAACCTAGTAGTGCCTGGTATCGTTTGTTCAAATTAAGGTTGAGTGGTTTTTACCTCCTTTGTTTAAAAATAATAAAAGCCCCCAATATTTTAAACTCTAATTTTTCTATAGTGTACATACTTCTTGGTACCAAGCTAAGCGGTAAACATACATACTGTACAAGTTGTAAATTACCAAATACTACTACTTAGCTGCAGTATAAAGATAAAAGGTTACTAGAACTGTGTTCGAAAAAAATAAATAATATTCTCGAAGTTATATAGCGTATACTGTATGTTAGAACTAACTTTAGGCAGATCATGGTATAACTGATTTGTTCAAGCCTAGAGCTCAAAACACACGTCATCTAAATATCATAGGAGGGAATTGATTTATAGATTCATATTATATATATATATAGATTAAATATATACATATATGCTGATGAATAGTTTATATGCATGCTTATAATATATGTATAACTAGTACACACCTGTTTGAGTTTGTATTAAGCTGTAATAGAATCACCCTTCATTGCTCGTTAACAAAATATCTTGCAGAAAAATAATATAATAATATAAAAGGTCCCTTCGTTTCAATTTTAGCAAGCTCCTTAATGCCAAATATACAAACTCTAGTAGTATGCTATAATTCTAGTTGAGGAGTAAATTAAGAAAAAAAAATAGTCAAGAAAAGCTGAACATGATATTATTTTACTGTGTACTTGTGCATATGAGTATTTAATTATGAAAAAACTGATTAAAATATGGTCTCTTAAGGGTCGCTAAATCAAACCACATGTACATGCATGCGGATCAAAGTAAACTTCAATCTGTACGAATACATGCATGCTTCTGTAAGGTTAATTAGAAGATAGTTTCGTAACGAGGATTCCAGAAAACTTTGAGTAGACAATTTTTTTAAAAAAAAGGGTGCTAATATTTTAAACGGATTATATAAAATAGCCATTCTAGTCTCTGGTTGTAAAGTACGAAAAAAATTGCAAGGAAATAAATTAATTCGGGTGTATTATTACTGGAAATACTTTTTCCTGTTGAAAATTTGTAAAATATATATGTTACAACTTTAAAAAACCTATAGTATATATAAACAGATAAATAAACTATGCGAAGTACCAGGTTTGCTCTGTAATTGAAATTAATAATGGCAAGATAAATAAATTAGGTATATACATGTATAAATGTATACTAATGAAATAAAAGTCTTTTTTTATCATACTTAAATTTCAACAAAATCTAGCTGCATTACAACATGCCTAAACACAAACTCTGTATAATTTACTTACACTGCCAGTACTTAATATCTTAATAAAATGCGACTATTACCAGGTACTTATATAGCTACAAAGTTAGCATGTATTACATGTGTCCTGTGTTTAATTTTTACGTGTTCTATATTCAATAGCCTCTAAATTAGGAACGCGTCGCGTGCGCAAAAAAGTAGAGCGTGAAATTTTGACCTAGTGTAATATTTTCATCTATTAAATTTATAAACCTACAAGCACATACTGATCACGAAAAAATTGATAAAAATATTAAAAAAAAAAAAAAAAACAAAAAAAGAATTAAAGCAAAACTAAAATAAATATATATTAAAAAAAAATTATATCAAAAAAACAATAAATAATAATATAAAAAATATATCACAGAAATTTATAAAACAGAAATATAATAAAACATCATTGGATCGTTAAAAAGGAGCGTAAAAGAATAATCAAATAAATTTGAATGCAAAATAATAAAATTAAAGAGAATAAAAAATAATCATTTTTTTTGGTATCGTTAACGAAAAAAAAATTGAAAACATAAAATATGAATGTTAAAATGAAAAAAAAGATAAAAAAAACAAATAATTGAGAATCGAAAGTGAAAATTAAAAGTTAGCAATTAAACACATAAAAAAAAACAAAAACAAAAAAAAACACAAACACAAAAAATTTTAAAAATGCATAATTTTTAAAATAGAAAAAATTATGCTAACTAGTTATTCACATAAACAATTTATGCAAATGCAGCAACCATGGCTGGTTCAAATTGAGCAGATCCTAAATCAGCTTGTTGTTCCATTGGCTGAGGTTGAACTTGTGGTTGTTCAACTGGTTGTTCAACTTGAGGTTGTTCAACTGGTTGTTCAGGTTGTGGTTGTTCAGGTTGTGGTTGTTCAACTGGTTGTTCAGGTTGTGGTTGCTCAACTGGTTGTTCTTCAACTGGCTGTTCAATTGGTTGTTCTTCAGCTGGTTGTTCAACTTGAGGTGGTTCTTGTTGTTGTGGTTGTTCTTGTTGTTCTTCAACTTGTGTTTGATCTTGTTCAATTTCTGGTTGTTCAACTTGTTCTGGTTCAACTTGTGGTTGTTCAACAGCTTGTTGTTCTTCTCCATCTGCTTGGTTATATTCAGTTGGTTGTGGTTGTTGTTCAGCTTGGGTAACAACTGGAGTTGGTTCTTCAGGAACTTGAGAAACGACTGGAATTGATTCTTCTGGAACTTGAGAAACAACTGGAATTGTTGCTTGTTTAGCAGTTTCTTGTGGTGCAAAAGATTGTTTGAATGTAGTACCTGGAGCTGGAGTTTCACCAGCTTGAGTTGAAGCTGGAACAGTAAATCTATTAGGTTCTTTTGTTTCAGCAGTGACAGTAGCTTTTTGTTTACCTTCTCCTTCTTGTTTAGAAGAAACGGATTCTGTAGATGTTGGTTCTTCAGAGGTGCTTGGAATTGATGAAGAAGATGAAGCTGCACTTGAAGATGAAGTTTCTGCACTTGATGAAGATGAAGTAGCACTTGAAGATGAGGATGAAGCTGCACTTGAAGATGAAGATGAAGCGCTTGATGATGAAGATGAAGCACTTGAAGATGAAGATGAAGCACTTGATGAAGTTGAAGCTGCACTTGATGAAGAAGTAGCTGTACTAGAGGTTGATTCAGTTGAGCTTGCGCTTGATGAAGATGAAGCACTAGAGGATGAAGAACTTGCACTTGAAGATGTTGATTCTGCACTAGATGATGATGATGATGCACTAGATGAAGATGAAGATGCACTAGAAGAAGTTGAAGCTGCACTTGATGAAGATGAAGATGCTGAACTTGAGGAAGTAGCAGCACTTGAAGAGCTTGAAGAGGTTGATTCTGCAGTAGATGATGACGAAGATGCACTAGATGAAGATGTAGCTGCACTTGAAGAGGTTGATTCTGCACTTGATGAAGATGAAGATGCACTAGAAGAAGTTGAAGCTGATGATGCTGAACTTGAGGAAGTAGCTGCACTTGATGAGGTTGATTCTGCACTTGATGATGATGATGATGCTGAACTTGAAGAGGTTGATTCTGCACTTGATGATGATGATGATGCTGAACTTGAAGAGGTTGATTCTGCACTAGAGGATGATGTAGCTGCACTTGATGAAGAAGATGCTGCACTAGATGATGATGATGAGCTAGCACTTGATGAAGAAGTAGCTTCACTTGATGAAGTTGAAGGTGCACTAGAAGAAGTGGAAGATGCACTTGATGATGATGAGGCAGAGCTAGAAGATGTTGTACCAGCACTTGAAGAAGTTGTAGCAGCACTAGATGATGATGATGATGCAGCACTAGAAGAAGTTGAAGATGCACTTGAAGTTGAAGAAGCTTCACTAGTGGATGATGAAGCTGCACTTGATGAAGATGATGAAGCTGAGGTAGAAGTAGCGGCACTAGATGATGATGATGCTGCGCTTGATGAAGATGATGATGCTGCACTGGATGATGAAGCTTCACTAGTGGATGATGAAGCTGCACTAGAAGAAGTGGTAGCAGCACTAGATGATGATGTAGCTTCACTTGAAGATGTTGATGCTGCACTTGAAGATGAAGCTGAAGGTGAACCAGAGGCAGAAGTTGAAGATTCAGTTGAAGCAACACTTGAAGAGCTTGCAGCACTTGATGAAGATTCAGTTGAAGCAGCACTAGAAGATGATGTGGCAGCGCTTGAAGAAGAAGTTGAAGCTGCACTTGATGATGATGAAGCTTCACTAGTGGATGATGCTGCACTAGAAGAAGTGGTAGCAGCACTAGATGATGATGTAGCTTCACTAGAAGATGTTGATGCTGCACTTGAAGATGAAGCTGAAGGTGAACCAGAGGCAGAAGTTGAAGATTCAGTTGAAGCAACACTTGAAGAGCTTGCAGCACTTGATGAAGATTCAGTTGAAGCAGCACTTGATGATGATGTACCTATGCTTGAAGAAGAAGTTGAAGCAGCACTAGAGGATGTAGAAGCCGCACTTGTTGATTCAGTTGTAGCCGCACTTGATGAAGATGATGAAGCTGCACTGGAAGATGATGAAGCTGCACTTGAAGATGATGAAGCTTCACTAGTGGATGAAGCTGCACTAGAAGATGTTGATGCTGCACTTGAAGATGTTGTAGCTTCAATTGATGAAGATGTAGCTGCACTAGAAGATGATGAAGCTGCACTTGATGAAGATGAAGCACTAGAAGATGAAGCTGAAGTTTCGGTTGTAGCAGCGCTAGATGAAGATGAAGCGGCACTTGAAGAAGTTGTAGCTGCACTGGATGATGTAGCTTCACTAGAGGATGATGATGCTGCACTTGAAGAAGTTGTAGCTGCACTGGATGATTTAGCTTCACTAGAGGATGATGATGCTGCACTTGTAGATGTTGATGCTGCACTTGAAGATGAAGCTGAAGGTGAACCAGAGGCAGAAGTTGAAGATTCAGTTGAAGCTACACTGGATGAACTAGCAGCACTGGATGAAGATTCAGTTGAAGCAGCACTAGATGATGATGTAGCTTCACTTGATGAAGATTCAGTTGAAACCGCACTAGAAGATGTAGAAGCTGCACTAGATGAAGTTGAAACTGCACTTGAAGATGAGGTAGCTTCACTTGAAGAAGAAGATACTCCACTAGAAGAAGTGGTGGCAGCACTAGATGAAGATGCACTGGATGTTGAAGCTGCACTAGAAGATGTAGAAGCTGCGCTAGAGGAAGTTGAAGCTGCACTTGAGGATGAGGTAGCTTCACTAGAGGATGATGATGCTGCACTTGAAGATGAAGCTGAAGGTGAACCAGAAGCAGAAGTTGAAGATTCAGTTGAGGTTACACTAGATGAGCTAGCAGCGCTTGATGAAGATGTGGCAGCGCTTGTGGATGATGTTGGTGCATTGGATGAAGATCCAGTTGAGGTTGCACTAGAGGATGAAGAGGTAGCTGCACTAGATGATGTTGTGGCTTCGCTAGATGAAGATTCAGTTGAGGCTGAACTAGATGATGTAGGAGCACTTGATGAAGATGATGAAGCTGAGGTAGAAGTAGCAGCACTGGTAGATGATGAGGATCCTGTAGTAGATGATGATGAAGCTGAAGAAGAAGATTCTGTGTTAGAAGAAGTGGTAGCAGCAGTAGATGATGATGTAGCTTCACTTGAAGATGATCCAGTAGATGTTGCACTTGAAGATGATCCAGTAGAGGTTGCACTTGAGGATGTTGATGGTGCACTGGATGAAGATTCAGTTGAAACTTGACTTGAAGAAGATGATGCACTAATTGATGATGAGGAACCAGTACTTGAAGAAGAAACGGAAGTTTCAGTTGAAGAAGTTCCACTGGATGAGGATGATGCAGAAGTAGTTCTGCTGGATTTTGATGATTGGGAGGTTGGTGCACTAGATGAATCAGTTGAAGCATTAGAAGTTGTTGCTTCAGTTGAAACAGAACCTAAAGTAGATAGTTAGTATAATTCTAGATTTTAAAAATAAACTTACTTGAACCTGATCTAGATGAAGAGGTTGGTTGATTTGTTTGATTTGAAGCAGATGCACTATTTGATGGAGATGATGCACTATTACTAGGTGAAGTTGCTGAATTAGAATTGGTTGGAGAATCGTTGGTATTGGATTCACTTGGATTTGGTGAATTTGAAGGATTTGGTGAATTTGATGGACTTGGAGCATCTGAATTTGGAGGACTTGATGGGTTAGAAGGATTATTATTATCATCATCACCATTGTTACCATTATCATCACCATTGTCATCATTGTTATTGTCATTGTTGTTGTTATCAGTATTATCATCGTTATTATCGTCATTGTTATTGTTATTGTTGTCACTATTATCGTCATTGTCATCATCATCATCATCATTCAATCCATTTTTAATTTTTGATGCAAAATCGTCATTTTCGGCAGCACTTGTAGCATCCCAAATAGCAACACCCAAAAAGTCATCAATTGCATCTCTAATAGCCTTTAGCAATGCAATTAAACTATCCGGACTCATATAACCACCATCACTTGCAGTTGGTGAACCTGGAACACTTAACATTAAACCTGAAGCTGAAGATGCATGACTTGCCAAACCTTGTAATTGACGTCTCATTAAAGCTGGATGACCTTGGAATCTACCACCATTATATTGACGAACCATAACAACATCAAATTTAACATCTTTTAATGCTTTACCAACATAAGTATCTGGAAAGTTTTGTTCGACATTAGCAGATAATTGACCAACATTTTTTTCCTTCAATCTTTGAGCTAAAGCACTATAACCAGTACTATCAATACCATTTTCAATATTTAAATCAACACCATCTAAAATAACATCACCAAATGGTCTGACTTTACCATTACCAGCGAAAAAAGTATTGTATAAATCATCAGCAAATTTTCTTGCTTCACTATCACTTTTAAACCCATAAGATGATTTTGGACCACCTAAGGAAATACCAATTTTTTTACCCTTGGCTTGACACTCTTTGATTTCTTTTGCTAAATTATTACACTTTTGGTATGAGGAACCTGGAATTGAAATACCATCTTCGCAACCTGATGCTAAATCTAATGATGGGTCTTGAAAATTATTTAACCCACTAATTAAAAACATATCAGTATTATCTTTTTTACATAATTCTGTCAATGTTTTTTGTTTTCCTTTACCGGCATTCATACCCCAATAGGCTATAACATTGTCTGATCCACTTAAAGCTAAAGCAGCTTCAGTGAATGCAACTAGTGCAATTATTGAGATTTTCATTTTATTATTTATTTGTGAAAATGAAAAGATTGAAATAAAAATAAAACTGCTTAAGAAAAAAAAAGAAGAAGAAAAGAAAAAATTAAATAAAATTTCTTAAGAATTGCTCATTATATATATATATGATTTTTTTTTTTTTTTTTTTTTTCAATTAGGCTAGATGCTCAATATCCACAGAACTTGTCATAAAAAATTTATTTTGAGGTTTTAATTTTTATAATCGTAATAGTTTAGGGCTGTGATTTTTCAAGACATGGCCGGATTCGGTGTTTTTGATGATAGCTTAATCAAGATTTTGACCATTACAATGTATAATAACTTTATGCTACCTATTTCATATATCTATACAATATAGTTTTTTTTCTATTTAATTAGCTCAACATTATTTTTTCGATTATCAATATTTGAATCGGATAATTGTCTAGATATGTTTTCGTAGGTAGAAGTGGCTCTGTGGGAAAATAAAAACATTCTAAAAATTGATTTAAAGATAAAATTCAAGTTTTTATCGGTTTTTTTTTTTTTTTTTTTTTTTTTTTTTTTTTTTTTTTTTGGTTAATTTTTTGTAAACTTTATTGATAAGTTACAATTAATTATAAGTAAGTAAACCTTGAAAAAAATTTTCAGTGGGTTTTATTACTGAGATAGTTTCTTTTTACAGCTTTATGAATACTTAGAAAATAAATATGCCAGGATATTTTATATTGAACTATAACACTCATAGTTGATCTATATTTAGTTCCAAATCAAATAACGCATGGATAATTCTTATTTTTACAAGATTATAAGATTCTTGTTACAGTGCATTAATCATTTTAATGGACTTTTCGGAATAATCTTATAATAGAGGATATTCTGTAAGTTATCCAAGTTTTTCCTATACAAGACAAAATCCGTTTTAAAAAACATAAAGAATTGATACGCTGTTCAGGACATTTGGGGAGTTTTCCGGAAACTTAGATATAATAATAGCTACTCTCGTTATTCAAGGTTTTAAATATTTAGATGATCATGCTATATATACATAGTGTACCTGCTAAGCTCTTAGTAACTTTAGTCTGAACTATTCTCGCTTATTGCTTGTAGGTTTTATCTACTCAATTGACCATAGATGCGTATAGGAACTTTTTCATAATCAAAATAAATCTGAGATTTTTTTTTTTTTTTTTTCATTATAAGAGGCTGTAATAATTAAAAGACTCTAGAACACATTAAAAAAAACTTTTATCCTTACAACTAGTAATGAGCCTAGTACTTGATACCTTTGGTTCATTCGAAGGTAACCTCAATTTTTTATGGAATATAATACTATTATAGCTTCCCAGAACCTAAACTTTACTCGGGATATCAAAAGCATTACACTATTCTTTATCCAAGACTCATATTGTGTAACATATACACATGTATATAAGTTAGATATTAATTTTTGTAA
The DNA here is from genome assembly GCA_030564325.1 of Blastobotrys capitulatus. Classification (NCBI taxonomy): domain Eukaryota; kingdom Fungi; phylum Ascomycota; class Dipodascomycetes; order Dipodascales; family Trichomonascaceae; genus Blastobotrys; species Blastobotrys capitulatus. The sequence goes on along the minus strand of JAJLUL010000059.1, from coordinate 49,547 downwards.
AGTAATTATTATCTCAAATCAATTGCTGCCTACAAATCGATATAAAAAATTACTGCAGCTTTATTATTATATTACTAAGACTATACTTGGCTTTTTTTCATTAAAATATATGGAGATTACTCTTACTAGTGCTACTTATACCACTCGAATTAACAGAAGTTTTTATATCTCAATGATGTAGCACGTAAATATCATACTAAAGAATCCGAAACCATATATTACGGGATAGTGAAACAATTCTTTACAAGCTACACTGGTACCATATGCCAGGTATTGTTTATTTATTTAATTTTTCTTTTTTTTTTTAGAATATTAAACTTAGTAATGATTATATTCTTAGTATAAATTAATATAATACGTCTGAGAATGAACTGATACCTGTAAAAATAATTTATAAAAACCGGCATTATCGTCATTGTTTTATGGCGATTAACCAATGTTTATCTACAAATTGGTATCACTGTTTAATATCTACAGGGCTTAAAATTAAATTCTTAACCAGTCGATGATCAGTCTAAAACAAAGAAGATTGTCTAAGACAAGGTGGAGTCTAGAATAATAATGATACGTACTATCATTAATATTAAGGACGGTATTAATTAATTCAGTGACCATCACCATGGCATTAAACCAAAAATATGTACCAACTAGTACTTGCCCAACTAATCTCGAGTTACTGTTATAAGAAAATCTATATTGAAAAGATTGATTTATGTATATCAAAGTGCGACGGCGCAATTATAAGGTATTCAGTGGAAAAACTCTTTTTTCATGAGGACTTTTTGATATAATAATTTTCATAATACCTGACGGGTTGTAGATATTACTATCCATGGATCGGATAGTATACCATTGCTCAAATGATCAGAGACATTCAGTTTTAAACTTTTCGAAAAAACACATCCCGCAGTACGAATTCACATAAAGGTTAACTTGCATGTCTAGATCTAGTCCTTAAGATAAAAACTAAGAAATCTTCCTATATATCTCTATAGAAAAACCTGAGTATTTTATACCAGTTGAACCTGTCCAATTGGAGGTTGATTACTGTTAAAACGCCATTGCGACCAAGCATATTGGAATATAATCTCAAGATGGCTATGCCAAATTTTTTCCAATAATTTTAACAAAAAAATACAGTAACTACAGCATGTTGTAAATTAAAATTACTCAATTTTATAATTATAATAACTCAGGGTCTAGAATAGTATCCCAAAATTTTATAGTACACGGTCAAACAATCGCCAACAACTGACGGATTAAGAAATCTATAGTGGCATGGCTTTCTTCAAATTATACAGCTCCTTATAAATATTTGCAGGATACACAGTAAAAATTTTTATATTTTTGTCATAATACGAAAATTTCTTTTGAATATTTTTTCTGGAACAAATAAATAGTGCTCTGAGATATCCACTGTCGTCTTATAATAGTCAAGTTATAATAATTTTTTTAGTACAATAAAAAGTTTAGGATACAAAATTTATGTTACAATTTTCTATTAAAAAAAGTAAATAATCAATGACGACTTAAGATGGATTCGATTCGAAATTACACGTACAAGTACAGTGTATGTATATTTACAGTCAAAAAAAAGCCCCTTTTTCCTGTCACAGCTGTATGACTATTTTATTATTGGATGCGTAAATGCAATTGCCATTTCTGCTTCATGTTCTGTTACTAGAGGTTTTGTTGTTTTGATGGAATATACACACATTGATCCTTGGCAACAATTTCTATTTTATCAGCCTTACTGAGATCTGGTAAATCTCTCCTAAGATAGAAGATTTTTTATATTTTTTTATATTTTGCATAATCATTAACCTAAATTCTACGTCAAAATGGTGCAGATCAGGCACCCGGCCGTTTCTAGGATATATAAACTTAATAACACTTCCGAAAGCTTAAAAGTTTTTTTGAAATTAATCATTCCTTTAAGTAATAACTAAGTATCCCGACTATATATATTTAAACTAATAAATGCTAAGGATATAATTTTTTTACCAGTGGTACAAGTAAAGTTAAGCTTCACTAATATAATTAAGACTCAAGACAAAGAAACATTGTACCCTATACCCTAAAATTAAAATAAATTTGGGGATCATGTAGAATCTCTGTAGATCTAAATGATTTTGTTATAATTCACAACCTTCACATCACCATTGATTATAATTACCAATACATATTTATAAAGGGAAAAAGCACTGAGGTCAGTCTGTAGCATCATCTTTTAATATGTAACGAAAATCCTTATTAGTCTACCAATGTTTGTAACTAACAATGTCTGAAACCATGAGATGGCCCCTCATGTTTTACTTATAAAGCTCGCAATGAGATAGATATGATGATCTATTATGATATTATATTGTAATCTATATTATTATGTATATACCTGGTAATAAAATGAAATATGAACTCTGATAAAACTTTTTTTACATACACTGTTACTATAAAAGCATAAAAAATTTATATAAATATCGATAACTCTTAACTTAAACTTATAATTCCCTTTACTATGGTGATGACCTAAAAGATCATTTGAGCTCTATTAGCAAATTGTGTAATGGAATGGTGTAGAGTTCTATAATGTAAGCAGAATATGTAAAATATCACCAGAGTCTTGTTTTAAATTCTTAATAATTTTTTACCAGCTACGTATTTAGAAGGGTTTTTTATCCATTGTTCGATTATTATTATGATTATTGTTCTGTTGCTACGACAGCTATTGATAGTCGATAAATAAATTTCAATTGTAAAAAGACCAATATGGTAGTACTTGAGACACCATAATAGAAAATGTTAAATTATTATCATAAACCTTGAAGATTTGTTAGACTAAAAACCTTCGAAAGTAGGTTTTACACGATTTAGTACAATATTTATACACTTAACTACTGTAATAATAAACTGAAAAAATAAATTTATAATATGATTGTGAGTGATTTAAATACATAGGCACTTAGCTTCCAATGCTAAGGAGCGTCATTGTAGCTGTAATTACCATGCATCAGAATCAAAAAAACATTTTTTAGATGTTTCACCTATTGAGGGAATACCGGTTCCGTGAGTCAGCAGAGTTTTTTATGAGGAAAAATATTCAAGACAAGATACAACATCGGATGTGTAAACTTTAATTGAAGATATGGAACTAAGTGGGAGAAAGAAAAAAAAAACCAGTTAACAATTTAAAAATATATCTCAAAAACCATTAGCCGTTCTTTACCAAAATACTTGATTCATCTCTAAGTATAAACAGTCTGTATTTTTATTGAATTGAATTTGTTCTGGTTGGACAGTTGATGAATTAGAAGTGCTAGAAACAAATTTTATATAAGCATTAAGGAGAATATATCATTAATATTAATTAATTAGCATTATAACTTATATACTCTTATATTAGACCTATAACTATAAAATAGTATACTAACCCTATAAACAGATTGAATTAACTGATTTTTGAGTTATACCATAGATGTATGATTGGTATATACCTGACCCTGTACAGGTGTCAGATACATAAATATATAGATATATATGTACTCTAATTATTAGGTTCTTCTGTTAGTACCTATAGATCTATTCTAACCTAAGAATACTAATTAGCTAGGAATATTTGTCAATTCCGGACTTATCTTAGTATTAGTTTTTTCAGAAATATCACTTAGTAATAAACCGTGTTTTTTGGGTTAATTTTCTGTCACTGTTTGTCGAAGTATACCGTTATAATAATAATTAATTATAAATACCTCTAGTGCCCAACAATCATGAAAATTAATCTCTAACGTAGATTTATAATATATAATACGTACTCAACAATCTTAAACTATAGCCTACATTTTTAACTAAAATTTAAACTACCAAAAAAATGACATTATACTATTACAATCAATATTTTTTTTTATCACACGATTATACATCTGTACTAATTACTTTTTAAAATTTCCTTTAAAATTTTTTTTACCTTTTTCAACAGTTTAAGCACGATGCAAAAAAAAAAGAATTGCTATTATAACTCTGATTATAAACTAATAGAAATCCTTAGAAATTACTAATTATAATAATAATTTAACTCTAGTGACTCTAAGTGTATCACCAAAAACTTATAACCTAATAGAGTTACCCAGAGTTTTTTATTTTCCATCATGATATTTCTTTTTTAGAAAACAATTAATTGATGGCTGTTTTTTTTTTTTTCTTTTTTCGGGCTACTTTGTCATCTATCGAGTTATATCAATATATACATGCATATAGCAGCTTTATTATCATAGTTTACTAAAGATACAGGCCAACCAACTGAATAATTGGATAAATTTTAGATTCTTTTTTCTTTTTATTACATCCAAATTTAAAATTGATTGCTCATACTCTAAAGAATTAAATTTATTAAAATCCTTATAATTATTATAAATTGGATCTTCTCGATATCAATTTATCTATTATATATTACTTGATTGGTTCCACGTGTATTAGTACTTCAAATCCTATCTGTAACCTGTCGTTATTATATTAATCAACTACATTTGAATGTATAGCTCAATTGGTACACCTTAATGACATACCAAGTTCAGAATTAAAATCGCAATATATCAATCGATATAAGCAGATAACTGGTCATATCCTTAAATCCTTAAAAACAAGCCTTCAATTTTCTATATCATAGATATATATATTATCAATTGTTAACATATGGGTAGAAACTATGTATACATACTATATATTGTACCTGGGAATTTTTACTTCAAGGTTTTGTATCGAAATTCTTTGAATAAACGGAATAAGGATATCACTGTTAATTAAGTATTATAAGCAATTAATAGTATTTAGCCAATAAATATTCACTCATTGCTAAAGTATAATATGTACAACAAGTTTGTACTTGTAGGTCGACGTAAATTATATTTATAAGATGCATTGTATACTATATACATGTAGTACATACTATAGTCGGGTTGATGAACCTTATTATAAATTTTATACACCAATTTAAATTTAAACTAAGCATATGTAATATTGAACTTGCAGATAATATTTTCAAATAGATATTTTCCTTTAATAACAGCTAGCGTTTGGATGGTTGATGCACAACGTTATTTTATAAACCACGTGGTATACCTTTTGTTCTAAAATCTGTTGTAACTGTTTAATTATGGCTGAAAAAACTTATATTTACATTTATGATATATATATTTATGTCCTTAAAGTTTACTTAAGTATCAATCTCGAAATATGAATCTGAACTGTACAAATACAATTTATAAAGATCGAAAAACTGTATAGTTATAATAGCAAAGCTGGCTTATTGTTCTCCTACTAATGTAGAAGTACAAATAAATGTACAACTGATTATTGTTGATATTGATTGTACAACGATATTTGTTTGTACAACCAACTTGTACAAATTGTACATGCATTATGATGCATACAATACAATTTAAAAAAAGCGGGGCATGGGGCTCAAGTTCCCAAAAATTCCGTCCCGGAAACAATATATAGTATTTACCAATATACAACTTGCTTGTACAACCGCTTATCCGGATATCCATGTAACTGCACCGATAAATTTAATGTTGATTTGATTATACAGCGTTAAGCGATATCGGATTCTACACATAGGCGGCTGTTGATGCTAGCTTAGACTGATCTTATGCGTGCGATGGTAAGGTGATTGCGTTATCAACCTCTAATGTTGGGGTAATAGTTTGACCCTTATTATTATAAAAATAGCTATAGCCTTAACTTGACAACTTAACAGACTATAGATATAAACATCATGGGTGCACAAGAAAGAATCAGAGAAATAGATGATTTGAAAGTATCGACACAAGGTATACACGCCGATGTATACTTAGCAAGAGAAAATGATGTTGTTCCACCAATTAGTATGACAACAACATTTGGATATGAAAACGACCCAGATCAATTAGAACCAAGAGAAAGAAGTGAAGAAGTATCTAATGGGAATTTGCCTTATTATTCAAGATTAGGTACACCAATTGTTAGAAGAGTTGAGGAAGTTTTATCAAAAATTTTGAAAGGGGAAGCAGCTTTATTTGGATCAGGATTAAGTTCATTTCATGCTGCAATGTTATATTATAATCCAAAACAAGTTTTTACTGGTGATGTTTATCATGGTTGTGTAGGTATTTTAGAAATTTTGAAAAGAAATTACGGAGTTCAAACTTTTACATTAGAGCAAATTGAATCAAATATTAAAAAGGGTGATGTTATTCACTTAGAAACTCCATTGAATCCTTATGGTACTGCCAGTAATATTACATATTATGCTAAATTAGCCCATGACAATGAAGCATTTTTATTGGTTGATTCAACTTTTGCACCACCACCAGCACAAAATCCTTTTGAATTTGGTGCCGATATGGTTATGATGAGTGCAACAAAATTTCTTGGAGGTCATTCTGATTTATTGGCAGGTGTTTTAGTTACACAAGATATCAATATTAAACAACGATTGCTAGAGGATCGATTATTAATTGGTAGTATTACTGGTAGTATGGAAGCCTGGTTATTGTTAAGATCTTTAAGAACTTTTGATATGAGAATTAAAACACAAATGGGAAATGCTGCAAAAATTGTTAAATATTTGAATGATAATTTAGATAATTTACCAAAATTAGCCAAAGTTTATCATTCAAGTTTACAAACTGATGAGTTTTTATCCAAACAAATGCCATTAGGTGGTGGTCCAGTTTTTGCAATTGAAACTATTGATGATGAAAGTGCTAAAACTTTACCATCTAAATTAAAATTATTCCATCATGCAACTTCTTTAGGAGGTGTTGAAAGTTTAATAGAATGGAGATTAATGAGTGATCATCGTGTATCAGGAACTTTACTAAGATTATCAATTGGATGTGAAGATGCAGATGATTTAATCAATGATTTGAAGAATGGGTTACAATAATCCTAACACAAACTTTTTTCATCATTTTTGTCTTTAAATTTTAGCTTATTTGGTTTGTTGAATCTTAGTTTACCATCTTCTACACAAACGACGATTGTAACCGATCCTATAAATCCAAGTAAAACTCCTAAAATGATACTTTGTAAATTGAAAATTCCTCCTATTTGAGTCCCTTTTGTAGAAAATTCAAATAAACTTAATACCCGGAATATACCAATGTTGTACATTATAAGTGCTATAATCATTGAAAAAGCTTTTTTTTTTTTACCAAGTGGATGAAACAGGATCACTTTAGTTGGAACTGCAATCAAATTATTGAGTGGACCACGCCATTTATCTTCAACATTATATAATAAATATATATATGATAATATTATTGATGCTAGTAGTAGATATTTTTTGGTTGTTTTTTGCATTTAATTTATGGTGTTGTACGAGGTTAGAAATATTTACGTGGACAAATAAATATAATAATAGGCTCGGTGTGAGCTCCGGCCGAGATTTTGTTTAACCAAAAAAAAAAATATAGCATTATACAATTCACCTTAGAAGATACGCAATAGATTGTCAATGCGTTAAAAGTAATACTTGTGTTATTGAGTATTGGTAATTCTAATTATCTACTTAACTCCAATTTATTTAAGTTATTTCGCGTGAAGGTTGGTAGTATTTGTCTACGTGTTTGACGTGGCTCTTGTAATCTATAAAATTTTGATCTGATCGACAAATCCGGCTGAACCTTATTTTTGACATCTGTATTATACAGGAACTAGATGATAATCATTATAAACTGCAGCATCATTCCTCCAAATTTTTTTGAAAAAGTATCGACAAATGACGATTACAATTATTGATGCTATTATGATTGACTGGATGTTTAATATACCTTTACCTTCCCCATTATCAATAAATTTCCTAACAAATGGTAAATTATATGTTGATTTTGTATTTAATTCTATCAATAAAGAGAAAATGATTGTTGGAATATCAATAAAAATGCATATTGTTTTGAACAGCTTCCTTTTGTAAGTATAAGGATTAAAAGTAAAAATAAATACTAATGATTGCGTTGCTAAAACAAAGCAATGTGATTTTCTATAAATCTTTTCGACTTTTGGATCTGATTTGAAATAATAATGAATTATATAAAATATAATGGTTAGTGTGTTAACGGTGTATATAAGAGTCCTTTCAAATATTGTTTTTTTCGGAGGTTCTGGTGGTGTTGGCTTCGTTGGATCATGTTCATTATTATTCGCTGTAGTGGTAAGTCCAATCTTTTCAGTAAAGTAGCTTATTAGACCCATGGCTGTTATATCTTTTAGTTAAAAGACTTTTAAAAAAGTTATTCAGGAGGGAAGAAAGAAATATTTGAAATCAAATAATTTCATCCAGATTTTCTAAGCCTCATTCTATTAAATTTATTACAAAAATTTTTGCAAATTTCAAGATCTCGAGTATAACCAGGCCTAAGTTATGATAACCAGCCAACATGAGCTTGAAAAATTTATGAGACACTTTTTAGGCGCGACACAACCATGCATTAAATTTCATTATAATCAAATTATTTGACAGTGTCTCCTGAAACAGGTCTCCTAAGATACTGTACACATACATGTATATTATTACTAAATATTGTATAACTTAGTATACTATTACTACTGGATTCCTCATCAATGTTGATAGTTTGGACCTGAATAATTAGATTAGAATATATCTAGATAATGAAACTCTGCATTCATAATTATGTAAATGTTCAAAGTCCTACGTACCTAGGCTAGCTGTTAAGTCTTGTATATATACAGTATTTATGTATACCTTCGCTATACTAGATATATATATCTAAGTAATTAAATTTAATAATTAACATGTATATATATTATAATATATAATAATCATGTACATCATGGCTATAACTTACGTAAAAATTTTAATTATATATATACTGTATATATATATATATTAATTATAACGTTGGTATGTACGAATATTCGAGATCAATTGCAATTTATCAGTTCTAGTTACTTACATTTGTACGTACTAGTGCTTATAAGTTGATGTTCATATGGATCCGACTTACTGCAAACTGCACACACTTTATGCATGTATATATACCAGATATATATGTTATTTATATACTGTATATTAATTATACAATTAATATATTATACATGTAGTATATATATTACAAAGTCTATTATATAGAATATAGTATATACTATACATATCAAATCACATAAGGTTTATAAATTAATTCAAATTCAATTGTGCATATATACAGTGTATAGTACTATTATAACTACTTATTAATTAAATGTTTATAACTTAACGGTACAGCTATATATATATATATATAAATATACATTGTATATATCAAACCAGTTAACATGTTGCAATTGGTATATATACGCGTGGAAAAGTTTACAAAAAAATTTTACATCTATATGTATACATATTTAATTCTAGAATCTATACAAGTGTACATTATATGCTATATACAGCTGGTAGTGTATGTATATATACGAAATCAGATATCCCTGGATCACTATAGTATACTTAATTAAGGTCGACTTAGTACCATATGATAATATTGGTTAAATTTAAACTTATATCGATTATATTATACATGTATATATGGTCGACATATATTACAAGTATGCTTAATTTCTTGTATGTATATATATATTATAACGTCGGTTAAGCTGAGCTGCCATGGGCCAAATCGATGTCGTTGCAACAATATGATATCATTTCATATGTATATATATATAGTTGTATATATATACAGTATACAAATATATATACAGTATACAAATATATATACAGTATACAAATATATATACAGTATACAAATATATATACAGTATACAAATATATATACAGTATACAAATATATATACAGTATACAAATATATATACAGTATACAAATATATATACAGTATACAAATATATATACAGTATGTACACTTAATATATATATATAAAGATGAGATTGATATATATATAAAGTATTATAATATTAACTACAATTGCGAAAGAAATTAATTAATTAATACAAATGCTAATCTAAGTATACATATATAAAAAAGTTCTAATTATCATGGGCCAAAACGTTGTACAAGTACATAAACTTCTTAGTAACCTGAAGTAATACTTAAAAGTACCAGTAGACTATTATATCTAAGTCGAAATAATGTTTAACAATTTGGATACCTTAATTTATTATTATCTCAGATCATGATTTTAAAAAAATATTTTTTTAAATGTTTCTTGTGATGCATTGCTTATCGCGATGGCTGGTAATATCGATGAAATTTTTTCAAAGCTGGGGTAACACTCAATCTAGATCTCGAGCTTCGATGCATACATACCAAGCACGATTTAAAAATTAATCTCAGTTTATGCACTACATTAGTAATTAATACGTACTCATGGTCGACTCAGGCCATGGATCCTCAGCAATACATAGCAGGTATATATCATCATCAAAGATTCCTGAAAGTTCTTGAAACCATACTATGGCCTTATAGTGTATAATAGTAATTAATTCATACCAGACCTAATACTGGGCGTTAATGAAAATATCATCAATTTGCTTTAAACTAAGCCGTAACATTACTAATTAAAGTTTTTCAATTGAGCTTTATCTAACGTCTATAAACTTTAATCAAATAGTAGTAAAAAAAAACATACTTAGATCTAGTTCATTTCCAAATTCAAAGAAAGCACTTAAACATAAAAAACAGAAAAAACCTTTGAAAATGGACATTAACGATTCTTCTAAAATCCATGTTCAATTAATGCATAAACTGTAATATCTATATATGCCCTCAAAAAGCTTCAAATCTAAGTGGCTGGTTCACCTAAAAAAATCATGCCTTAATTTTTTTTTTGTTGTTCATTTGAGTGTTTGTTCCGACAGGGGGACCGATAAATATAAATAAGCTTATACATCCAGCTGGGCCCTGTTTTGTTTTGTTTGTACACAATATTTTTGTTTACATTTTTTTTTTTATTTTTGCTAAATTTTTCGCGCCTCGATCTTTTTTTTTTTTTTTTTATTCCACACAACATCAACTTTCTAGTACCTTTTTTATAAATTTACTAAATAAAAAAGATGCCAGAATCACCATTAAGAGCTAGAGCTCCTCTTCAACAATCAAATATTCCAAATGAACAACCAAAAGAAACATCACCTTCAAGATTAGGTGGATTATTGAACTCAGTTCGTGGCGCTAATACCGCGGCTGATTTTCGAATGCAAGGTAGTGGTAATAATTCACCAACACGAGGTCAATCACCAACAAGAGATAATAATAATAATTCCCCAACTAGAAATTCACCATTAAAAGCAAGATTTCAAAATGAAGAAGATACACAAATTATCAAGAGTATGAATGATTTACAAATGAATAAAGAAAATTTTAATAATAATAATACAGCTAATTATCCAAGAAATGAATTATCTGCAAGAGATTATGCTATTGCAGAAGATCCAAAAGTTAAAAGATTAGTCAATGTTGCACAATTATATTTCTTTGATTATTATTTTGATTTAATGACATATGTTTATAATAGAAATCAACGATTGAATAAAGCAAAAGCAAGTATTGAAAGAGTTCCACCTGAAGAACAACAGCAACAATGGAAAAGCTATACTGGTAGAGAACGAGCATTATTAAGAAAAAGAAGGGTTAAATTAAAGTATGGAGATTTCAAAATTTTAACTCAAATTGGTCAAGGTGGTTATGGTCAAGTTTTTTTAGCTCAAAAATCAGATACCAAAGAAATTTGTGCATTAAAAGTTTTAAATAAAAAATTATTATTAAAATTAGATGAAATTCGACATATTTTAACTGAAAGAGATATCTTAACAGCTTCTAAATCCCCATGGTTGGTTAGTTTATTATATTCTTTTCAAGATACTGAAAATGTTTATTTATGTATGGATTTTGTATCTGGTGGTGATTTTAGAAGTTTATTAAATAATACAGCCACCTTAACAAGTAGACATACAAGATTCTATGTCTCTGAATTTTTTGTTTCTGTTAATGAATTACATAAAATTGGTTATATTCATAGAGATTTAAAACCAGAAAATTTTTTAATTGATTCAACTGGTCATATTAAATTAACAGATTTTGGTTTAGCAAGTGGTGCAATTTCAAAAGAAAGAGTTGAATCAATGAAAATTAAATTGGATAAAGTTAAGGATATGGAAGTTCCTTATAGATCAGTTACTGAAAGACAACAATTATATCGATCAATGAGAAACCGAAATTTACAACGAGCTAATAGTATTGTTGGTTCACCAGATTATATGGCATTAGAAGTATTACAAGGTAAAGAATATGATTTTACTATTGATTATTGGTCATTAGGTTGTATGTTATTTGAAGCATTAGTTGGATATCCACCATTTGCTGGTCAAAATAGTGAAGAAACTTATGCAAATTTAAAACAATGGAAACGAACTTTAAGAAGACCAGTTTATGAAGATGGTCAATATGTTTTTAGTGATCGAACTTGGGATTTAATTCAAAGATTAATTACTAGTCCAAGATATAGATTTCAAAATTTTGATGAAATTAAACAACATAGTTATTTTGCAGAAGTTAAATGGGATGTATTGAGAGAAGCTAATCCACCTTTTGTACCACAATTAGACAGTGAAGCTGATGCTGGTTATTTTGATGATTTCAGTAATGAATCTGATATGGCTAAATATAAAGAAGTTATGGAAAAACGAACACAAGTTGAATCATTAGCTGAAAAAAGTACTCCATTTCCAAACAGAGCATTTATTGGTTTTACTTATAAACACTCAAAAAATCAACAAAATATGCCTCTAAGTACTATTGATGGTAAATCTCAACGTCAAAGAAATATTGATAATTCTTTTGGTACCATATTGTAAATGCATCACTTTTTTTTTATATATATATTTATTCATTATTTTCTTCTTTTGATTGTTCATCAACTGCATCCATATATTTTGCCACATTGTCTAATTGTTCTCTTGTATTTGCAACATGTTGTGATATTTTATCAAATTCTGCTTGATCAAATAAATTTTTTCTAACATTATCAATATCACCAGATTCCCAAAATGCTTTATATTTTTCTGTATCAAATCGCTGATCTCCTTCTGCCAAAACGTGAACTAATTGTGCTTGTGCTGTTCTTAAATCTTGTAATGCCTGTGCATGATTAGGTCCAAAGAATGATTTGTGAATTTTGGCTTGTTGAGCCATCTCTGCTGCATCATTTAATACATCTATTTCTGCCCATAATCTATCATGATTGTCAACAACTGGTTTAACGCTTGGTACTTGATTATTATCCTGAATAGGTGGTGGTAAGTATTCTTCTTCATCATAGTCAATAGATTGATTAGTTTCTGTACGCCTTAAGTATTGTCTTTTGGAACTTGTGTTTGAACTCCATGGTCGTAGGTTCGGACTATCTATTGATGATGATTGTCTCGAATGGTTCATTGTTCCCAATGTTTAGAAAGACAAAAAAAAAAATATTGGTGATGTTTTTTTTTTTTTACTGTTATTTTTTTCAACACGACATTTTTTTTTTTTTATATATACTAAAGCATGAACAATATGGAAATGGATGATGTAGTTGAATTTCCTGAGAAAAAACCATGGAGAAAATTACTGTGGGTAGAACAGCCATATCCAGATAATTATGTTGATTCATCATTTTTATCACAACTGAAAAGAAATTCGAATGTTCAACCATATAGTTATAAAACATTAGCAAGTGATTCATCTGTTATTGTAATACATTTAGGAGCAGTTAGTATTTTTGGATTTGTTTTTTTAGGAATTTATAATAAAGGGTGGAATCCTGTATGGTTTTCTGTTATAAGTAGTATTGCAACAATATTAGGATATATTGTATGGGATATTAGTGAATCAAAAAAAAATTCGAATTTTAAAAGAATCGTTACTTTGAAAAGTTCATTATTTATTGTGTTTACAATTATGGCATTATCACCTGTGTTGAAATCTTTAACACAATCAACCTCAAGTGATTCGATTTGGGCATTAAGTATATGGTTATGTATTGCTAACATATGTTTTTATGACTATTCTTTTGTTCCAAAAAAAGAATTTAGACCTATGTTATCAACAAATTTAGCCTTAAGTGCTGCTATTGTGTTAGCATCAAGACTACCAACTACTTTATCAGTATTTTGTTTTGTTTTATTTTCAATTCAATTATTTGGAATTTTTCCAACTTTTGCATTATGGGTTAGAACAACTTCCAAAAAAGGACATTGGTTTTTATTTGGTATTGTAATGTTAGTAACTGATGTTGGATTTTTTTTAATGGGTGGTTTTTGGGCTTTAATGGCTTGGTTTTTTGTTCAAATGTTTGTAATGGGTGTATTACCTGGTTTATTATTAGCATTTCAAAAATATAAAAATGAAATTCAAGGGCCTTGGGATCCAGCTAAACCTGTTATTAGGCCAAGATGATTTTAATTTTTATTTTATTTATTAAACAGTGCATTTTATAATTTATTTATTTATAATGGTAAAAAAGTACTTTTTTTCTTGGAGTGCATTTATGATGTAATACAGTTTGTGCTTTTACTTTCAAAACTTTGTGGCTCATAAGTTGTAATTTTGGCATTGAAAAATTTAATTAATTTAGCTAGCTTAGACGGCTGATCGATATATTAAGCCCATATTATAATTTTACCCCTTAAAAATTTATCAAGCTTGTTGCGACCGCTAACTATACCTGAAGCTATTAATTGCATGCCTTATAGCAGTAACTGTAATAATCAGAACCTGAAAAAGTTTTTTCCATTTTGATCATTAATTCAAAAAAAATATACTGTACCAGGTATATACATCAGATATATATGTAGATATATATGAGCTTAAATATACATGTATCTGGATATATATGCACACAATATGTTGTTTATACATGTAATTGTGACCGAAACATAAACTTGATCATGATTCATCAAATTTCTAATAGACTACTAGGTAAGTCTAAGAATAAATCCGGCTCCTAGGCTTTAAATTAATTACCAGTGTTATATCATGATATGTAGTAATAATACCTGACTGAGTTAACGTTTTAAATTTAAACGATATCTAATAATATTGCATGCTTGCAAACGTACATTGTACGTTGACCAGCACCTTACTGGTAGACGTCGCCTGCTATACCGTAGATCTCGGCCAGTCGACTAAAGATTTTCGCCGTTAAGCTTTCAATTCTGTTACAAACAATTCTACATATCTGGATACATGTTATTAGCTATCAGCTAATAGCTATATCAGCTGGAAGCTCAAAATTGATAGTTATAAACGATGATCAGCCTATCTGGTTAAGCCTTGACAAGTCATCAAATATATATTTAGTAAGTTTCAAAGCTCAGATTATAAATAAAAATTGCAATGATTAATTAATATCAGATTAAAGGACGACTTCAAAGACTTATTCGGCTATAAGTAAAGCACACTGAGTTGATGGTTCTTCTTAAAATACCATGCACCTGGTAATTTTCCAAAAAGTTCAGTCCTATGCTGGAATCAATATAAACTATAGCTTGGTATTCGATACTCCACTTAATTGTACGGTACGTTACTATTAGTTGAAAAAAAAATTTTCGCTGTTTGTTTTTGTTACCAACTGCAGCCATGGTATCCCGGGTATCAAGGTTTTTAGGTTGACGAGATCATCAGTCTTGAAAAGAAAACTAGCCGGTTTGAGAAAAAAAAAATTTTTCACTGCTAGATAAGGTAGTGAAAATGTGTACAAAAAACGTTACCAGGTTACTAAGTATGTCCCCTTACTTACATCTGGATATACTGTATATCAAATATTACTATTACTTCTATAATTAAACTAAGAACTGGACCTTAATTAATGTTGATAAAGATTACTGTGATATTACTGTATATTATATAATTGGATTGTATGAATCATAATAAAGAATCATTCACCAAATTTGAGGCTGGAATATTATATGGATTCTAATAGCATATATTATGTTAATTGATGTTGTGTAATTGACTAAGAATCTGTGGTTTGGATATATAAGATATCTCTGAGAAGCCTAACTTAATTATAATGTATACATGTACAAGTACAATACTTGTACAAATTAATCTACATGTATATATATCTATTAACTCGGGGTTAAAATGTGGTTCTTTTAATTACAGTAAGTGATAGGATTGTCGAGCAACGATCGAGCTATTATAGATCGATGGATATAAATAGAATCTACAATTACTTAAGACGAAGTACTCGAATATTATGTTTAGTAGTCATCACTATGGCAGCCTAGGCGCACAGAGCAGTGGTATCCAGGGGGGATTTCAAAATTGAGAATAGATTTCTATAGACTTAGTATTAAAAAATTATGTACAAAGTTGGCCAAATTTTATGAATAAAACCCCCTCGAGCCCAGAGCACAAAACATCTCATGGGATATATATATATAGGTACTGAATATACAAGAAAATGTGACTTTTAAGGATATATGAATATTTAAATTAATTAACTATGAATCTAAATTAGAGAATGATGGTGTCTCTTGCATATACAGTATATTATAAGAAATATTGCCACTGGCCGGCTTAATACATACATGTTACCTGGTACAGTATACAGCTGTTTATATATAATACGATATCTAAACTAGTCAATTAGTACCATGGCCACCGGTATATCAGTATTATTGGTACCAGCACTAGCTGTTAAATTTAAATTTCAGTTGATGATGATCTACAGTCGGGAGATACAGTCAGTGTATCATGCTGCAATTTTTTTTTTTTTTTTTTTTTTTCTCAGGTTGAAAACTCCTTACTGATGTCAAAAAGATCTTGGAGTTATTTTTATAAATCC
>JAJLUL010000059.1:0-32633 GCA_030564325.1 Blastobotrys capitulatus | reverse complement strand
ATATTATAGCCTGAACTAGTGCTAAAAATAGCTAGGTGGCCCATTTATTTTCACTCTCACGTGAATTAACTCTCTAGCACAAATTAAAACATCGATCTAATATAAGCACAAAACTTGCCTATAAAATGCATGGTCCTGATGCTTCTTTTTCAGTTAAATTGATATAGACTATGATAATGTAACTCTACAGTATATATTTTGACTTAAAATTCGAAAGTGAAATATGTATACATGTAAAAATTTTAGTGAAATGCCATATTAATATATATTTTATGATATGAAGTACGTATTTTTCAGGCCGTAAATTGGTAGTCATATATCATAATTTACTGTATCATGATACATGTAATAAATTGGAGAGATTTCTACTGAGGCTTAAACCATCTGACCAATCGAGCAAGGATCGCTGATCGATTGGGTTATAATACTACCGCTTAAACCTAGGCTAGTCAAGTTATGGTAAGATCTCAGATTTACACTCAGTTGTACTGTAATCATGAAATTCCAACATCAATCTAAGGATTCATCTCATAATTATAATATGGATATATGCTTCCATTTTTTAAAAAAAAGCCGCAATTGATTTCAATACTGCCAGGCCAATCTAAACTGTATAACCGTATTAATTATTGAGTCCAAAAATATATAGGATGTTAATAAATTGATGAATTTGAATTATATTATATATATTGGAAACTTTCAGAACCACTTCTCATTCCTTACATTACCAAACAAGACTTTGCTAAATTTGACATTTTTAAAAAAAAAAAAAAAAAAAAGGGGTTCGCTAAAAAGGTCTAACCGCAGCATTAACATATACCTATAAAATTTCGGGTCAACATGTATGATACTGACCAATCCAATCGTAAATTTAAGTTTGAAGAGCTTGCTCATCATAGAATTGGATCCTGATAGATGGAATTGAGTCCCTCACAAAAACCAAATATCTCTTATTTTATGGAAAGATGTCTTGTATACATGATTTGATAAACTGAATTTTCATTCTTCAAAGTGTAGCTCGCAGAACCGATTAAAAATACTTGTAAGTATTCGAGCCGATTGATCGCTAAAGGAGTGAAAAAAGTAAAAAAAAAAAAAAAAAAAACGCGTCAACAAAAAATTCCTCTCAAGCTATAATAACAAATCTAACCTTATTTTTTTGTTACTCCTCAAATTTCGCCGCAGAAATTTTTTTTTTTGTTTTTTTTTTATTTTATTTTCTAAAAAAAAGTAAAAATAAAAACATCCCCAATTTTTTTTTTTTTTTTTTTATTTTTATAGTTTTTTCACTTTCAAAATTTTTATTAATCTTTAGACAATTTTTATCAAAATTCAACAATAGGTAATAGAAATTAAAAAAAAAAAAAATGGAAAGACCTAAACACAGGCGAAGTTCATCATTATTTGGTTCTGGTACTTTTAGTTTTGGTTCTTCACAAGCAGCTCAACCAACTCAACCAACAAAAACTTATGGCAAACGTAAAGGTAAATCGAGTCATAAAAGTGTATTAACTCAAAGTTATATAGACCAAAAGTTATGGTCACAGCCAGAAACCGATTCAACTGATTTTAACAATAACAATAATAAGAACAATAACATTGATGATGATGATGAGGATGAAGTTTTTAATAAACCACGACCAACAACATCATCTTCTAAAAAACATCAAACATCCAAATCTTTGATGGGTTTAGGTGTATTAGAATTTGAATCAAACAAAGAAAATCAGAGCTCATGGGAAGATGAAGTATTAAAACAAGTTATCAATCCAAAAACTGTAGTTGATAAACAATTAGGCGATCGACCTGGAATAAAAAGCTCCAATTCTTCCAATTCATTAAGTTCTGCTAAAGGTGCGTTAACAAAAATGGCTAGAGCATTATCAACAATATCAAATAGTAGTATGAGTTCAAAAGCAACAACAGTTGAACCCAATGATAAACATATATCAATTTCATCGACTGTTTCAACAATTGGTAAAGGGGCAAGTGCGTATACAGCTGTAACAGTTAATCCATCAGATTATTCTCCTGAAAAAGAAAAAGAACCAAAAAAAGATGAGAAAAAAGATGATGAAGAGAAAAAAGAACCAATTAAAACTAGACGAGGTAATTCAACACGTCGAGCTAATTCACAACCTAATTTATCATTAATGGTTGACACAAGTGTTGCCAACAATAATACCAAAATACCAGATTATCATCAAAATAAAGACTATATTTTAGAAACACCACCAAAAATGCCAGCAAGTAGTGAAGCATCTGGTTCACCTGTTCTAACACCAACAACTACAAGCTCATTAAGAAGTCAAGATTCTCGATTTAATTTAGCATCATCACCATCAGCAGCATCATTTTTATCATTCAAAAAAGAAGGAAATGAAATTAGACACAAAAAAATTAATAAATACAATATTAGTGGCCCATCAGGATTAGTAGATACTAGTGAATATTTTGATGCTCAAAATAAAAATAATAATAATAACAGTAACAATAACAATAACAGTACGAGAAAAAGACGATCTGGACATAAGAATGGTTCATCAATATTTTCATCAATTAGTTCAACATCATTATTTTCATTAAATACCCCGACTTCTGAAACTAAAAGAAATGGATCAGTTTCTTCACAAGCTGGCACTTCAAGTATCAAATCTAAAAAGAATGCATTTTCAAATGTTAAACAATCATTTTTATCAAAAAGTTCATCAATATTTAGATCCAATTCACCAAAAAAACCAGAAAAACCAATGATAAGTTTACCAACTCCTTCAGACAGTTCAAGAGAAAAATTACAAAATAAATTAAGAGCATCAAATTCATTATTATCATTAACAAGATCAGATACTTCTGGGTCATTGGTGGCAGTACCTGCAGAAGAATATTCAAAATCAAGATTAGATACATTAGTCAATTTATGTAATAATCATAAAATTTTGGATATTAATGATTATATTAAAAAAATTCCAAATGATTTAACAAAATTAGCAGAAGCAAGTTTTAGTGAAGTTTACATTCAAAATGAACAAGAAAATTCCAAGATTTATAAAGTTATACCATTTGGTAATGAAGAATTGGAACAATTACCTGTACAAGATATTATTCAAGAATTATCAATTGCCAAACTATTAATGAAAATGGATGGTTTTGTCGATGTAATTGATGCTGCTGTTGTTAGAGGTAAATATCCACAAAAATTACTAGATTTATGGGATGATTATGCAGCTGAAAATAATAGTGAAAATCATCGTCCAGATTATTTTCAATCTTCTCAATTATACTGTATTATGGTAATGAGTAATGCCGGTACTGATTTAGAACATTTTGAATTAACATCATGGTTAGAGGCCGAATCTATTTTTTGGCAAACTGTTAAATGTTTATCAAGAGCAGAAGAAAAATATAAATTTGAACATCGAGATTTACATTGGGGTAATTTAGTTATTAATACAAATAATAAAAGTTTAGAAGATATGATGGATGACTTAAATTTAGAAGATTATGATGTTTATAAAGATTTAAAAGTGACATTAATTGATTATACTTTATCAAGAGCAACAAATGAAGATGGACATGTTATTTATACAAGAATGGATCACCCAGATTTCTTTAGAGGTAAAGGTGATTATCAATTTGATATATATAGATTCATGAGAAATCATGTTTCACAGATGCAATCACATACTCCATTACAAAGTCCAAATCCTAGTACTTCAACTAGTAATAACTCTCCATATTTAACAGCATTACCACATTCTTCAAGTGTTACAAGTTTTAATAGTCAAAGAGAATGTGATTGGTCAGTTTTTTGTGCTAAAACTAATATCATGTGGTTACATTATATTGCAGATAAATTGTTGAATAATAAAGGATTACAACGAGTTGTAACAACAAGATCTGGAAGATTAAGTGTTGGAGGTGGTAGTAGTGATTCATTGAGAGATGCATATAAAAAAGGTACTACTACAACAGTTAATGAAGAAGCTAAAGCTTGTAAGAATTTGGAATCAATTTATTCAACAATTGATCCAAGAAAGAAAAGATTTAATCAAGGTAATAAAAAAGGTTTACCAAATTCTTTCCAAGACTTTAATTCTGCTTCACATGTTTGGATGTGGGGTACTAAATTGAATTATATACCAAAAGCATTATTATAATTTTATATATATATATATATTAAAACAAAACAATTATTTATTACTATTTCTTAATTCTTTTTTAAACTGATGCGAAGTTTTTTCTGGTAATTGTGCTGATAAAATGTCAAATTTTTTATAAGTATCAACTAATGTATCAATTGCTTTATTAGCAGCAAATAACCAAACTGATACTGAGACTGAACCAGTTGGTGCACTGCTAAAAGCCAAAACCCATAAAATAGGTTTTGGGAAAATACCTTCAGGTAACCAAAACATTGCAACTTTTCTATATTTAAATCTCAAATACATTTTTGATCCTGTAGTAAAAATAAATAATCCTGCTTTAATAATTTTACTAAACATCGCTTTAGTATTATTAATATTTGAATTTAAATTTTCAACATCTGTTTTTGTTTTATTATATTCTCGATCTAATTTTGCCCATTTTGCAAATTCATCTTTTGAACTTGTATTTGCTCTCTTTGTATGTAAATCGATTGCTTTACGTTGTGCTTGTCTTAAATTTTGGAAATTTGAAGTTGGTGCTATTTTAGTGAAAAATTCCCATAAAACCTCAACGATTGAATCTTTACCAATATAGTTGATAGCTTTTCCTAGTAAGATTACCAATATAACTGTTATTAATAATGGAAACATTGTTGTATTGGTATATTTTTTGTTGTTGTTGTTATGTTAGTGAAGTTGTAAATTTTCACGTCACGTCTTTTTCTTAAAAATGCTGGTCGAAAAAATAACTCAACCTCCCAACGCAACTTTTTCAATTTTTTTTGTGTGGGACAAATTTTTACTCAATCAATTTTTTTTTTAAATTTTACAACACCACATTCATATAGAAAGCAGTTGAGAGTGAGATAGTGAGAGAAAAATAACAAAAAAATATGACAGATAGATATATGGCTAGTACAGCAAACGATATCGTTTCAGATGAATCATCAGAAGATTTAGAAAATGAAGAAGAATCATGGATCTCAACATTCTGTAGTATGATCGGTCATGAATATTTTGCTGAAGTTTTAGATGATTTTATTGATGATGATTTTAATTTAACAGGTTTAGGATCAATGGTACCACATTATAAAGAAGCATTAGAATTAATTAGTGATTTAGAGCCAGAAAATCCAGTTAAATTACCAAATATTCCATTAGTTGAACAATCAGCAGAATTATTATATGGACTAATACATGCAAGATTTATTTTAAGTAGACCCGGTTTACAAATTATGGCAGAAAAATATAAAAGTCAACATTTTGGAGCGTGTCCACGATATTTTTGTGAGGGAACTCATTTATTACCAATAGGTCGACATGATTTACCAGGATATGAAACTGTAAGATTATATTGTCCATGTTGTATGGATATTTATTTCCCACCAAATTCAAGATATTTAAATATTGATGGTGCTTATTTTGGTACTACTTTTGCTGCATTATTTTTAAAAACATATCCAGAAGTTGAACGTGAATGTATAAGAAAGCGTCAACGACAATATGAATTAAAAATTTATGGATTTAAGATTAGTGAGTTATCAAGATCTGGTCCAAGAGTTAAATGGTTAAGACAACATCCAGCTACTGAAGAGGAATATGAAGATATGGAAAATGATGAATTTTTAAAGAGACAAATTGAAGCACAGAGGCAAAGAGAAGAAATAAGAGAAGAGCAAATGGAAGTAGATAATTAGTTGTTTTTTTTTTTCTTGTAATTAAGAACGTCATTTTTTTTTTTACTGTAAAAATTTCTAAATTTGTACCTTTTTTTGTGTCTGCGGCTGATATCATGATCAAAATATTAATCTAAGCCGCGCGATGGAATATATGTCAGTGATCAACTATCATATAGTTACAGTACATCATATGAGAGTTGTCCTACCCATGAATTAGATATACTCAGTAGTGATTTCATGAAATCTTGGCTAGTTGTTTATACCAGATTATGCTAGTTAACATTGTAGAATAATCATATGTTTCATGTACATGTGTGGGGTCATTGATCAATCACAGATATTGATCCTTGTATATTGTTTATACCATAAATTAAAATTATGTCCCCCTATTTAATATAAGTTGCTATGGATATTATAAATTACTTTATTACTTGATTTATTAAGCAATTATATTATAAGTAATAAGTAGGAATTTTTATAGTATATAATTAATGGCCAGTATTTACAAATTTAATTCTTTAGTCTTAAGTGAGCCGTACGTTACATGTTCGGAATATGACATAGGACGAATATTTGTAAAAAAAATATTAAGCTTCTAGATTAATTCCAGCATTGGTACTTATAGTAAGCTGATATTTAAATATTTTGCAATGGTTTATGCACATGTATGTATGTATGTATGTATACTATAGCACCATATATAAATCCACCACTTTTCTGATCAATGTATATGTAAGCAGTCAGACATTAATTTAAAATAGTTAACAATATATACAATAAGAATTCATTATTATGTAGCTAAAACATGTAGCAGACAGCCGCTACCAGGTTCATTATAATATATAACTACTAGTGCCCAATACCAGTGTACTTATTAGAAATATATATATACTATTATGTAACAGTATCCAGATATTCAGTAAATCTATAGCCAGTTAATCAATTAGGCTCTTAATTGTAACTTGCACGTGGGATAAAGCGGATTCGTCAATTAATTGATTGGATATCTATATAAAGATTTTTGATATTTAGAACTTTAAGTTATATTATGTAACAGTGGGTCAATGAATAACACAGTAATAAAAGTTTCTGGTACGAAATTCCATTATAATAGTACTTCTGTCTATATTTATCATTAATCTATATACAGTATGTATCCCTTAATTAAGAAATTACTTGTAACCATTATTTACGAGGAAATATTTGAAGTTGTAGTTGAAAAACGCCAACAGGTTTAAAAAATATTTCCAAATTGGAAATTGGGCAAACAAACCCTATCCGTTAGAAAAAATTATTGAAATCGAAATCTGTAATACCATGCTAACTAACTATTCTTAAATGATACCAATCAATGGCATCATTGATCATACTATGTATACCTGGTACCCTGGTATGAGAATCAGAAAAAAAAAATTCTTCTAAATTTAAATTAATTTTCAGGATAAATAATATTTTTTTATCCAGGAGTCTTACAATTAAGAGGCTTCATGAAAAAATATATATCTCTAGAGCTTCTCATTTATTATCTCAAACATTGATCACTATAGTTGCTAAGCTAACTTATTTTTGGGTTTAAATTTTAGAAATTCAAAATATTGAAAGTGAAGAGATTATAGGCTACATACAGTATATTGTATACACTCCTAGGAATTGGTCTATTTAAGGGACTCTAGTCAAATAACTCTGGAGAACAATACCCTATATATTTAAGTGCAAGGTGCTGATTATATATCTTATTCTACCATAGTACGTATCATAAGAAAATAATAGATTAGATATCGTTCGAGGTGGGGAAGGGATGCTGGGGAAACTTATTTATACAGTACGTACAAGTTAACAATTGTACAGTATATTGTAGTAATATTATATATTAATTAATTATAAGGTGATAATTATTGGTAAGTGATATCAGTAAATAATTCATTGCGGTAAACTTGTAACCACTTTCTATTCAAACTTTAGCTATTTATATAAATAGTATATAAAAAGAAAGCGCTAGCTTACATTTAAATTTTTTTATCGAATTTAACTAACTAGATAAAATAAAAAAAAAATCTGATGGTTTAAATTGTTGTTATTTTTGTAAATATCTGACCAAAAAAATATTATTATTATAAATAGATTTTATATATATACCATGGTACATATGATACCATCTTTATATGTCAAGTCAAGTTTCGCATTCCCTAAAAAATTGGCGATAGATCTATATGGGATATAAAATAGTCTATACTCAAAAAATTCAAGCTATCTTAGTATATTATACCAACTCATAATATCCAATCAATTGACCCATGAGGAATTGTTGAATCACTAAGTAGATTTATTTCTTGGTATTCCATTTTCATTGGTTATATATTATCGAAATATTACCACGTAAAATATCTAGCCCCATTTCAAAGATGATGCTAAGAGTTCTCATCTTAAAATTTCCATATAGTATAGTAGGCCCAGAAAATATTACTTATGTAAACTGAATTTAAGTATTGGTGAAAACTATAGCTAGAATAGCAGCTGGTCTGTGACGTGGATACATACTTATAAGGTAAAAATTTTTGAAAAATAAATTATGGTATACTGAGTGGAAACATCTATGTACAGTATATACGTGTACTAAATATTTTTTTGTTTTGTTTTTATCATTATCGAACATCCATAGTACCTGGTATACATGTTACTAAGTACATCAGTTTACCTGGAAATTAGTGCATACCCCAAGAGTTTCAACTTTAAATTTTATCGAGAAAAGGAACATTAATATTTGCCCATGTTTTTTTTTATGATACATACTACTAGAATTGCTTAGATTTATAAAAAAAATCTTAGGATGCTTGGTTTGTTTGTGGATACATATTGTTTAGTTTATTACAAGCTACAATAAAACAATGACTAATAACAGTAGCCATACCATGGTATATTATATAAATTTAACTGAAAATTACTCCTTGCTAACCATTTATTCATGAAATAATTAAGACAAACTGTGGACAGCTTAAAATTAGTATACTGTGATCATTTGCTGTAGACACTTAATAGACCCAGGAGATCCCGAAAATTCGCTATCTATTTCCTTTTGAATAATAATCAAATTCTAGCTTTTTAAAACCCAAAAGAATAATTAGTACCATAATATACTGTGACTGTATTTCAATATTCCAGGTAGAAATCAATGATATAATGTTTGCAAAAAATGAATTTCTCCAGTTACATATGCATATATTAAATAAACACTAAATAGAATTAAGGTTTTATAGAGTTTTAGGTATCCAGTTTAAGTATTATACCTGGTAACTGGTGTACATGTATACTGTGACCTATATTGGTGTACCATAATAAAATCAAAGTTTTTCTTTTATTTTAACTTTTCATAAAAAACAATTTTTCTATAATATTAATACTGTAATCTTCTATAAATATAATATGACAATGTTAGATTTTTTTTCGAAGATCCATTAGAATAATAAAATTGGCATTTATAAGATGAATAGCCGAAATATGCCAGAAAAAGAGCAGGTAACTAAGAATCGTGATCACAACCCACACCTTTAAGCTCAGTAGTACTGTGATGTATAAACTTGTGATGAAAGAAAATTGTGAAAGCATGATTCACCCCAAGAAAACTTGACGAAACCGGTGAAACAAATTTATCTTATATTTTGTTTGACTTTTCTTTTTTGATTTTTTTTTTTCTGCTATTTCTATACATACAATGATGCTTTAAGTGGAATAAAATTGTTGAAGCTTTGAATTCAGAATAAGTTTTCTGCTCCGAAAGTTGCCATTTATTTTTTTTGTAATTAATAATCCTCTCAAAAAATAGATTTCTTGCAAACTATTTATAAACTTATCCGCTTCTCATTTGATAATAACTAAGTGACGATCTATTATAACATCTTGACATTGAAGCGACTAATATTTTTATCTCTATAGCTTTGATATGTCTAATAAAGTATCTGGGGAAAATTTTCAAGAGGTGAAAAAAAAAAAATGGTCAGATTTTTTTCATGTTCGGAACATCGGTGATCGCTGAGGCTTTAGATAATCTCGATCTCATCGTTTTTTTATGCGCCTGTAATGTCGATCTATCTCTGCTTAATCTTAAATTAGATAATCTTTTTAAATAGCCTAGCGCCACACTATAGCGCAGATCATTTTTTTAGTGTAAATTTTTTTTTTCTTTTTGCTTTTTCAAGTTGTAAATTTCTCCAAGCATTAATAACAACGATCTCACTTGCCTGTTAATATAATAACATTTTAAAAAGGATCTAAGATAAATATATATCGTGTTTCGAAATCACTTCCCCCAACATAAACAATATTATAGAGACAATTAGTGTTGTAAAACTTTTTTTTTTATTTTATTATTGTAGGAATCCGAATAATTATAATTAATCTTTTTTAAAAAGGATCTAAAAACAAGTCAACGGTTTGTCTTTATTATTAACGTTAGCATAAATAATGGTAAAATACATTTCTAATTTAACATATATATAATTTGATAACAAAAATCTCGGGTCTAAACTTTATCCTAGACTAGCGTATGGAATTATAATTACATGCATTGGATTCAAAAAAAAAACAAAAAATACCATTCAACTGCTTATAAATATTTTTAATTCAGGTAAAAATGATACAGAATTTAAAGAGGTTGGGTACCATGAAAATAAATAACTTTAATCTTATTCCTTTCATGCAGACTGCATGAATCAACATGTCAATAGTTTAAAATTTTTTTTACTTCTTTTTTCTTCCTATAAAAAAATTTAAACACCGAGATTTTTTTTTTTTAAACAAATAAGACAATTTAAATTTCTTGGATATATCCAGGTATAAAGAAAGAGCACAGTCTAAATAATACGTTTCTTTTTACAACTGCTTAGGCTTCTTTTATTTTTGTATAAAATTCAAAATCACTTTAAAGCCCGAAGTATACATGAATAAATAAATAAATTTCAAATCAGCAATATTGGGGATTCAAATCAGTCCATTTAAGCTGTAAAACTTTATACCTCTTTAGAAGTCCTGTGCACCTAAAATTAGTTACTTTTTTTTTTTTTTCTTTCTAAGATTTTTATTTTTTTTTTTTTCATCCTGAGTATATATACAAAATATTTTCCTCTAATTCCTGTAATTATAACTTTTACTCTTTTTAATATTCTGCATATTTTTTTATTTTGTTTTCAATATAATAATGTCACGAAGAAAAAAAATAAATATAAATGAGTTATAATCCATTAAATAACAACGCATCGACTTATACAGCAGGATCATGTCCATACCCATTATTACCCATCCAACCACTACCTGCTAGTGCAAAAGATCCGATTATGTTATTAAGAGGAAGAATTTGCTATAAAGGATGTTGTGTTGGATGTCATGAATACATGTTAACAAAAGATCATACATTGGTATCAATAGAAAATGCTATTGTTGTATTTGCATATATATTATTTTTTTCATCATTATTTATTTTAATTTCTCATATTGTTAATCCAAGGTTTGTTGTCAATCCTTATGCAGGATTAAACGCAGTTGCATTAATGACTTTTGCTAGTTTATCTACTTGGGCTAGACTAGGTAATGATTACCCTTCAGCATTATGTTTAGATCCTATTACACCAACAACAGCAAGTAATTGTCCAAGATGTATGGCTCAAGGAGTTATGATGGTATTATCACATCACTTAGTAACATTAACATCAGTGGGGAGAGTTTTGACAAGTTTATGTAAAGTAATTTTTGATAAAATGTTAAATAAAGTTTTGGTAACATTTATAGTTTTGGCAATTAGTGGGATTTTTGCAGGAGTTGGTTCAAAATATACAATGTATGTTGGAGGATTTATTTGTGAAGTTCGAACTAATCAAAGACATGAATTAATGGAAATTCCAATTATTGTTTGGTGTGGTATTGGGTTAATTATAGTGATGGTATTATCAGCATATGTTAGTCATTCTTTATATCATATTTTATCAAATGTTAAACAATCAAAATTACCAACAAGTCATGATGAACAAGTTAAAGAATTATCAAAGAAAGTTAAATTACAATTGGTTGTTATAGGTTATTTAAGAACTGTTAGATTAATGTGGAGGACATATATTTGTGGATTTTTTTTATGTAGTATGATGATTTTTCAAATTTTGACAGATGTTACACATTCAAAGAATCGAACTAATGGATTAAAAGATTATGCATGGGCTCAATGTGTAGTTGATAAAGGATATCCTAATTGCAAACCGTTTGATGGTAATCATAATTTATGGAGAAGAAAATTAGGAAGTTTTATTTCAATGAGTGTAATTATGTTAGTTTTCCCTTTAACAGAAATTCGACCATTTATGTTTCGAGGTTGGTATAGATTATTGAAAGATCCAAAAAACATTTTTAGTAGAGAAAAATCAGATAAAGTATTGGAGGATTTATTAAATGAAAAAAGTAATACAAGTTTTAATCAATCACATAATAGATTAAAAAGTTGGTTTATTGAAAAATTTAAATTATCAAGTGATTTTAAAAATCTAGAAGAACAATTAAATGAAAGAAATAGAAGAATGACACAATCAACACAAACTACATTAGTACAAAAGACTATAAGAAACAATAGTCAAACAACTGCATCAACTTTAGTTAATAATAATATTAATATTCCAAAACGTGCTAGTAATGCACATGAACATGGTTATAAACCCAATAATAATAATAATAATAGCAAAAACAACAACACAACTTCAAGATCTTCATCTACAACAACAACATCATCTTTTGTAGATCCAGTAGATAATATTTTAAGAGCTATGGCTGTTAATAAAGTATCTACTTCAAATTATACAAGTGATAATGAAGATGATGAAGATATGGATATTTTTGAATTTTTAAATGCTCGTTATAGTAGTACAGATTAATTAATTTATTTATTTATTTATTTTTTTTTTTTTAAGATAATCATTAATTTTTTTTTTTTTTTAATCCAAAAATCTGTTATTAATATTTTGTTGAATGGATTGCCAATAACTTAATTTTACTACTTCTTTTCTTGCTGTTTCTAAATCATTATTTTTAAATGCTTCATCTAATATTTTAACTGATTCTTCAACTCTTTGATCATTTTCTTTTTTCAATTCTTGTAAATCCTTTGAATCTTCTGCTTCTGATATAGATTCTCTTGCCATTAAAACTTCCATTAATAAATCTTCATCAGTTAATAGATCTTTCTCTGCTAATGCATCAATATTATATTCATTTATTAGAATATGTTCAGCTCTTCTTAATGGATCTAATAAATTCTTATATGCTGTACTTAATTGTGCACTTAAATTTGCAAATTTTTCATTTTCTTCATCATTTTTTGCCTTATCTGGATGACTCTGATTTTGTAATTGTAAATATTCTCTTTTTAATTTTGATGTGTCTGTAAGTTGAAAAGATGAATGTGGTGGTCCTCCTTTTGGAAATGTTTTTGGAAAGTATGAATAGTAGGATTTTGTACTTAAAAATCGAACTCTACCAAATGTTCTAATATTGTGGCGTAACATGGTGGTTAATGAATGTTGTGATGAGCAGATTTTTTTTTTTTCAAAACACAAAAAAAAAGTAGTTTAGTATCGGTAGTAGTAGCAGTATATGTATAAAATGTCGGTCACCGAGTAAATTTTTGGCTCTCATTTAAATTTCTCTTGGGACCAACAACAACACATCATGATAATAACCAAAGGAGTCTATGTAAATACACAAGAATGTGGCTATTGCCATCAAAAAGATAAAGATTCATGTAGGTTTGGTATGGTTGTGGAATCAATGACAACTGATGAATATCAAGAATTGATGGATAGAGGTTTTAGAAGAAGTGGCAATTATGTCTATAAACCCGATTTAAGAACTAATTGTTGTTGTCAATATACTATTAGATTAGATGTTGAAAATTATAAACCAACAAAGGAACATCGTCAAACATTAAATCGATTTATTAAAGCTATGAATGGTAAACAAGAAACAAAAAAAGGAAAAGATAATCAATTTGATTTGATGAAAATAAAAAATGCTGAATTAGGAGATTTAAAAGTTATTTTAGAACCAGCTAAATTCACTAAAGAAAAATATGAATTATTTAAAAAATATCAAATGGTTGTTCACAATGAACCAGAAGATGAAGTAAATGAAAAAGGTTTTGAAAGATTTTTATGTAAAACAGATGTTTTTGTTGATGAAGGTGCATTTCATCAATTATATTATTATAAAAATGAATTAATTTGTATTGGAGTTATTGATATTACTCCGAAATGTGTATCAAGTGTTTATTTAATTTGGCATCCTGATTATTCAAAATTAGGTATGGGAAAAGTTGCTGCTTTAAGAGAAATTGCTTTGGCAAAAGAATTGAAAAAACCATTTTATTATATGGGGTATTATATTCATGATTGTATTAAAATGAAATATAAAGGTCAGTTTAATCCTTCTTATCTATTAGATCCAAGATTTACTGAAACTGAAGAAAAATGGATTAAATTAGATAAAATGTCACCATTATTAGATGAAAAAAAATTAGTTTCATTTGTTGATAAACCTGAAAAAGAAATTAAAGTAAAAGCAGAACCTCATGATATTATAGAACCAGGAGAATTAGAATTGACTGGAATGCCAGGTTTAGATAAACCATCATCATCATTAAAACTACAAATCCAAGATACACCAATAACTCTACAACAATTAAAACCACAGTATTATGATTTGATTAATAATATTATCAAAGATTATTCAATAGCATTAGGACCATCATTATCTTCAAAAAGTACTATAAAATTATAAAGGTGAGGTTTCTTTTTCTAACCATTTCATTGTAAATTCATCATTTTCAAAATATTTTTTGGTATTTTCATAAACTGATTTATGATAAGTATTAACCCAATCAATTTCTTCTTTTGACATCATATCAACATTCATTAAATTTTTGCATAAAGGAACTTGGGTAATAGTTTCAAATCCTTGGAATTTAGTACCACCAAAGTTATATTTAGTTTCAACATCTTTAACAACAATAATAGATTCAATTCTAATACCAAATTTTCCATCTTCATAATAACCTGGTTCATTAGAAATAACATTACCAACATTTAATTGATTTTCCATCCAATTTTTTCTAAAACCAATACCAATTGGTCCTTCATGAACATTTAAATAACTACCAACACCATGACCGGTACCATGTCTATAATTTAATCCATATTTCCATAAAAATTGTCTTGCAAAAGTATCCAACATGTAACCATTTGAACCTTCTGGGAAAACAGCTTCTGCTAATGCAATATGACCTTTTAAAACTAAAGTAAATGCTTCTTTTTCTTGTTCAGTTGGTTTATTGAAATGGAAAGTTCTAGTTGTATCAGTAGTACCTTCAACATATTGACCACCAGAATCTAATAAATAAACTTGATCAATATCAACAATTGATTTTGAATCTTTTGGTGGTGAATAATGGATAATTGCTGCATTTGGTCCTGATGATGAAATAGTTTCAAATGATAATCCTTTAAAATTTTCCATTTGATTTCTAAATTCTAAAGATTTTTCTGCTGCTTCATAATCACTCATTTTAGTACCATTTTTTAATTCATTTTCTAACCAAGCTAAATATCGAATTAATGCAACACCATCTTTTAAATGAGCAACTTTAGCTCCTTCAACTTCAACTTTATTTTTAATACCTTTTTGATGTTCAATTGGGGAATTAATTTGTTTAATATTAGCTTCTCCACCCAAAGCTTTAACTAATGCCCATGAACAGCCATCTGGAATTAATAATTTTTTTTTATTATCTTTTTGATGAATTTCTAATAATTCAACAGAATATTGACCTGCATCTTCAAAGACTTGTTCATATGGTTTAATTTCAACGGAATTTCCTAAAAATTCTTTAACTTTTTCATCAACTTTTAAATTATCAATATATAATGTTGCTGTATCTGGTGAAACAATAGCATATGCAAAAAAAACTGGATTAAATGGAATATCTTCACCTCTTAAGTTAAATAACCAACAAATTTGATCTAATGCACTAACAACAAAAGCTGTACCATTATTTTTTTCGATACTTTTTCTTAAATCTGCTAATTTATCATGAAAATCTTTACCAGTATATTCCATTGATAATGTTTTGATTGGTGCTAATGAACGTTGTGGTTGATTTTCCCAAATTTGATCAATTAAATTATTATCAATTGGAATTAAATTAGATTTATTTAAACCATGAGATTCCAATTTTTTATGTAAATCAGTAACTTGTTCATAAGTAATTAATCTTGGATCAACACCAATATTAACATTATTTTCAGCTGCTTCTTTACATGCCCATTCTTGCCAAGTTGGAACATCTTTCATACCTTGTTTTAATAAATCCCATTCACTTGATAATTGTTGGCTTGCTTGTAAAAAATATCTACCATCTGTTGCTAATGCTGCTTTATCATTGGTAATAATTGCAGTACCTGCTGATCCTGTAAATCCACTAATGAATTCTCTTCTATTATCAGCGTCTGCTGTATATTCACTATTATGTTCATCTTGAGTTAATACAACATAAACTCCAATATTATTCTTTGGGAATAATGATCTCAATTTTGATAATCTTGTGCTATTTGACATTGACATTTTACGAATTATGTTATTACCTGTATAATGCCACGCTCTTACTCGGTACATATAAGATAAGTTTGTGGTGTTGGTAAATTTTAAAATTTAAAAAGACCAGAAAAACAATTAAAAAAAAAAATTTTGGGGAAGGAAAAGGAAAAAAAACTTAGTGATGCGCGTACTGCTTCTACAAAGAAATTTGTTGCGCATGCGATGTAATCAGAGTCATTACTTAATGTATTTTGGATGATGTTATTTTTTTTAAAAAATAGTGATGCAGTTGCAATGAAGTCAATTTAAATACCACCATTAAAATTGTTCATACTAGAAATAATGTTACATTTAACTTAGTAATTAGGTACAGTATCAATTGCAATTGTAAAATTGATGTATACCTTGTGGCATTTGTTCAGTGTTTGCCAATGACAGCTTGTTGATCGATCAAATCTAATTTAGGATAAAAATTCGCGGCACATATCTTAATCAAGCTTAAAGATCTCCCAAATCTCTAAGAAAGATAAGCGGAGTGTACCAGCCACACGTGATCGGAGCCCGATCTTTTTTTTTTTTATCAATTTGAGAAGTTACTTTCTTCCCCACTCTCCTTATTCTTAAAAACTTGATCTTTTAACATCAACAATGAAGTATAGTTTAGTTTTATCATTAGCAACTGCTAATGCTATGAGTATTGCAAATTTAATCGAACCAGCATTAGGTGAAAATGGGTTAATTAGTGGGTTATATAGCTCATTATTTGAAAAACAACAGAAACCTATTGATATCACTGTTGATGATTTGTTAAAACAAGGCAAAAAAAGTGATCAACTAGTTGAAAACTATCAATTCATCAAAGCATTAAATAATATTGAAGATAAACCAAATAATGGGTTAGATATGAGATTATTAAGTTTTGGTGATGGTAAAATCGAATGGGTACCAGAAGATTTAAAATTAAGTTTGAAAAGAGAAAAAATCAAATTTATGGATATTACTGATCATGTTGATTTTTATAAAGATTTTGTTTATCAAAATGATGTTATTGAATTCCCAAAAAAAGTCAAATTTGAAGATGATGTTAAGCAATTAGCTGGTAATATTACTAAAGATAATATTAGAAAAAATCTTGTTACAATGACATCTTTTTATACTCGATATTATAATTCGGATTATGGTTTAAAGAGTTCATTATGGTTACATGATGAAATTAAAGAAGCTGCAGAAGGTAGAGATGATGTTACAATTCGATTATTTGATCATAAATGGAAACAAAAATCTTTGATTGCTAGAATTGAAGGTACAGAAAATCCTGATGATATTGTTGTTGTTGGTGCTCATCAAGATTCTATTAATTTATTATTTAGTTGGTATAAAGCACAAGGAAGTGATGATGATGGTGATGGTGCTATGACTATTCGTGAAGTCTTTAGAGTTTTGATGGATCAAAATATTCGACCAAAAAATACTATTGAATTCCATTGGTATTCAGCTGAAGAAGGTGGTTTATTAGGATCTCAAGATATTTTCACTGAATATTCTAAAGATAATAAAAAAGTCAAAGCAATGTTACAACAAGATATGACTGGTTATTCAAAGGGTTCAAAGGATGCTAAAGGACATGATGAAGTTGGAATTATTACTGATTATGTTGATGAAGGTTTAACCGAATTTTTGAAATTAGTTGTTGATACTTATTGTGATATCCCATATGTTGAAACCGAATGTGGTTATGCATGTAGTGATCATGCATCAAGTAGAAAAGCAGGTTTCCCAAGTGCCTTTGTTATTGAATCGGAATTTTCAAATAGTAATCCATATATTCATACTACTATGGATACAATTGATAGATTAGATTTTGATCATATGGTTCAACATGCTAAATTGACTTTAGGTTATGCTTACGAATTGGGTTTCCATGATTTTTAGTCAAGTCCTTTAGATTAATTTTTTTTTTAGATATATATATTTATAAATACATTATGCCACATGTATTGTTGTGTGCAGCTTTAAATTTACTGTATATGGATGTAGATCGATATCAATATCAATTCGAAATAAATATATTATGTTGTAATACGAATATGATATACAGAAGTATAATAGAACAAAACAATTGCAAAAAAAAAAAAAAAAAATCAACTAAATTTTGAGCTTAAGATCATTCTAGGTA
The DNA here is from genome assembly GCA_030564325.1 of Blastobotrys capitulatus. NCBI lineage: Eukaryota > Fungi > Ascomycota > Dipodascomycetes > Dipodascales > Trichomonascaceae > Blastobotrys > Blastobotrys capitulatus. Next base: position 14,016 of record JAJLUL010000059.1, on the reverse strand, counting down.
ATTTTGAGTTGCATAAAACTGAACCATTCTACCAAACATTAATTTCTCTTCATCTTCATCTCTTTCTTCATCTTCTGAATTTCTAACTTTATAAACACAATAAATAATATCTTTAAAACCTAACTCCTCTATGCTCAACAGCTTTTCAACTTCATTGTCACCTTTTATTTTGGTATAAAATCCCCTGTCTTTTAAAATTGTCGAATATTCCAACCCATCAAAATTTACTAGACCAAAAAAACTATAAATAGTTTCATCAAAACCTGGATAATTTGCGCGTTCAATAACTAAATCTTCATCAATATTTGTGTCAATATCTTCGTTAGTATCCTTATTAATAGTGAAGATTATATATTTTGATGCTTTATCGATATGTGTAGTTTTAAAAGAATAAGTTGACAAACATTTTTGACAAGTTTTATAATTATTATTGGCTAATTGTTTTTTGAGAATTTTTTGTAAGTTGCCAAATTTATATATTTTGGATAAATCAACGGGTATTGTCAAATGATTTTCAAAAATAAATTCTGAGGAATGACAAATGTTACAGTCATATAAAGTTTCAGTAATTACTGAGAATAGTTTATTAATAGGTGGTGAATTATTCACAAATAAATCAATTTTATCTTCAAAGATATCAAATAAGGGTATTTGCTCAGGTTGTAAAAACACATTATATATGAGTTTATTTTGATAAGAATAATAGTTTATTTTGTCAACCGTTTCGTCATTGTAGAGTTCGAATTGTTCATCATAACTTAACGTAACTAGATCCTCTAAAAAATCGTCAATAAATTCCCGAATACTCTCACTTATTAACTGTGAATCTAAATTATATGCTTCTATCATATATGAATGTATTTTATGAATAATGGGGGCACCGTTTAAATAAGAATAATATAATGATAATAATTCCCCTTCACTAACTTCTAAAGGAGTTCTTGCTATGCTGGTTAGATTGAAACATTTTTTTTTTTAAGTTTATTTTTTAATTCACTTACATAAAATATTGGTTTTCAACTCGATACAGTTAGATAGTAAATTTACTACAGCACTAGTAAACGAGAAACCTAGCTGTAATCTGTCGGTACACATATATGATATTTCTATTGTTCAAATTGTTGTCGTAATAGTGAATTAAAATTAAACACTTGAAAAAAAAAAAAAAAAAAAATACACGGTGCCGATTATCTGGATATCTAAAAAGTCACGCGTAAGTACAAAAGCCGCATCATATACTAAAATAGACCAATTAGACTTTTATATTCTAACTTATGTAGAATCGTAGCAAAAACAAACTAACTGGTCATTTTAGAACGAACACAAAGGTCAATTTGTTCTAAGTCTATTTTATACTGTACCGCCCGTTACGTAATAAAAAAATAAACGCGTCAAAAAATTAATTTTATTCCTGTTTTTGCGCCACCAAACAAAAAAAAAAAAAAATTACTCCCAACTGAAAAAATTAATTAATACTAAAAAAACGCGTTTTTTTTTTTTTTTTCACTCTTCTCTTTTTCATTAACATTTCTAATCAATTTACCAAATAAAGAACAATATAATAAAAACAATATATTAAAATGACGGCAGTTGATGAAAACATTATTTCAAAGATTTTCTCTATTAATAAAGATGAAGTTAAAAGAAAACATCCAGTAATTAACTTACAACTATTAAAATTTAGAAGAGTATCAGATGGTGATAAACCAAAATTACGATTTACCTTAAGCGATGGACAATATATTATTCAAGGTGTTCAAAGTTCAGATGAAAAATCAGGTAATTTAGCTAATACACCAGATCCAGAAATTATGAGTATTATTCAACTAACAAGTTATGAACCATTTTTAATGTCAGAAACTAGACCAGTTTTATTATTATGGAATTGGAATTTAGGAAGTAATGGACCAGTTGCTAAAGTTGGTAATCCAATGTCATTATCAGATATTCGAACTATTACAGAAAAAAAACAACAACAAGCTCCTGCTGCACAAACTAAGACTTCTGAACCTCAAAAACAACAACAACAACAAAGCACTCCAAAAAAATCTAATAAAAAATTACAAGTTCCTGCTGATGTTAAAAAATTGGTTGGTAATGGTAATTTGATTTTAATTGAACAATTATCTCCTTATAGTAATGCATGGGTCTTAAGAGTTCGAGTTAGCGCTAAAAGTGAAGTTCGAACTTATAGAAACGCTCGAGGTGAAGGTCAATTATTTAATTGTAACTTTATTGATGATTCTGGTGAAATTCGAGCTACTGGTTTCAAACAAGCAGTCGATCAATTATATGATAAATTAGAAGAAGGTAAAGTTTATTATATTGCTAAATGTGGGGTTAATATTGCAAATAAAAAATTTAGTAATGTTCAAAATGATTTTGAATTAATGTTTGAAAGAGATACTGTTATTGTACCATGTCAAGATAATGAAGATTTACCAGAAATTAAATATAATTTCGTTGAATTAAGTAATTTAACATCAGTTGAAAATAATAATACTGCTGATGTTATTGGTATTATGAAAGATGTTGGTGATGTACAAGAATTAACTTCAAAAGCTGGTAATCCATATAAAAAAAGAGATGTTACATTGGTTGATCAATCTAATGTTCAAGTTTCTTGTGCATTTTGGGGTAAAGCAGCAGATTCTTTCCAAGGTAATGAAAATTCAGTTTTAGTTTTAAAAGGTGCCAAAGTTTCTGATTTTGGTGGTAGATCTTTAAGTGTTACTGGTGGTACTGCAGTTACAGTTAATCCAGATATTCCAGAAGCTCATCAATTAAAAGGATGGTATGATAATGAAGGTGCTAATCATGAATTTACTAGTATGAGAACAGAAAATACCGGTAGAATGAATGGTGATTTATTACAAATTGGTGAAGCTAAAGCCAAAAATTTGGGTATGAGTGATACCCCAGATTATTTCCGTGTTAATACAACTACATTATTTATTAGAAAAAGTCCATTAATTTATCCATCATGTGCAAATCCTGCAGGATGTATGAAAAAAGCTATTCCAGAAACTGATGATAGATGGAGATGTGAAAAATGTGATATGACTTTTGATGAACCAAATTATCGATATTTAATGACTGCTAATGTTGCTGATCATACTGGTGAATTATGGGTTTCATTTTTTAATGATACTGGTGAAACTATTTTAGGTAAAAAAGCTAAAGAAGTTAATACTATTATTGTTGAAGATAGAGAAGAAGAATTAGGAAGATTATTAGCATCAGCAGTTGGGTCACATTATCAATTAAAAATTCAAGCAAGAATGGACACATATCAAGATCAACAACGTGTTAAATATACATGTCAAGCATTAGCTCCTATTAATTTTGGTCAACAATTGGAAGAATGTATTAATTATATTGAATCTTTTTAAGTATATGTTAATCCACTACTACCACTCCAAAAATCTTTTATAATATCACTTGCCTCTTGTCCTCCTTTTGTAATAAATAATTTTTGTATAAACATTGTCCTAAATTTTAAATCTTTTCTTGATAATGATGAATTAATTGGATTATTAATAACATATTCTGTCATGAATTGTTTGGTAATAAGTGGTTGTTTAAATACCAATTTTCTAATTAAATTAACATAACTTCCTAAATCTGATCTTGCACTACCACCACTAATTTTTTCAATTAATACTTTATTAATTGATGATGCTAATAATTGATAAACTTGTTGACCATTTGGAACTGTTGTAATAACATTAACCCAAAATTTACATGCTTCTTGTAAAACAAACTTTGTATTTGATGCCAACATTAATACAGTAAAACTTAAAAATGATTCAATTTTTGGATGAGTTAATAAAGTATTTGAATGATGTTTCATTAATTGTGATAATAATTTTAATTTATTAGCTTGAACATCAGCATCATCATTATTATTATTATTGAAAAAAGTTTCAATAATACTTAATGCCAAATCATCTTGTGATTCTTTTGGAATATTTGAAGTTAAAAAACAACATGCAGTATCAGTTAATACCCCTAAAACTGATGATGGTCCAAAATGATATTTTGATTTTAAAAATTCCATAACATATTCTGGTGGGAAAGTAAAAGGATTACTTAAATCTTCTCTAAAACCTTGTTTGAAAATTTCACAACATGCTTCACAAATATCTGTTTGAGAATTATATGGTGATTGATCTATTGTTAATACTTTAATAACTTGTAATAATTTTGATCTAATTTCTAAAGAATCTTGATCCCAAAAATTTTTAACTTGTATTGTATAATCATTAGGTATACTATAATCTTTTTCTTCTGGTAATCTTAATCCTTTCCCAATACTAACCAAACATTTAACTAATGAAATAATTTTTTCAATTTGTCCATTATTAACAAATTCATTTTCAATTTGATTAATAATTGATGTTACTAATCTATTAACAAATTCTGCCTTTGTTTGCAAATCATCAATAGCTTCTATAACACATGATATAGCAAATACTGTTCGTTCTTGTGAAGTAGTTTCATTAAATATAGTATTTTCATAAACATTAACAAAATCAGGTAATAAAGTTGTTAATTGTTTTCTTGATAAATCACATAATTTATATATACTTTTTGATGCAGTAATTGAAATTGATGAATTGTTTAAACTTTTAAATAAATATTCTAATGCATTAGTAATTAATGGTTTACCTCGTTCAGTTTCAAAAAAGGAATCATATAATCCAACCATTGTAACAACTGTTGTATGAACTCTAGTAGTTTCACAATCAACTAATCTAGTAAATAATGGAGATTCAAATATAAATCCAAAATCACTTTTTTGATCATCACTTAATGCATCACTCATCCCATTCAAACAAAATAAGTTACATTCAACATCTCTCCATTCTATAATCTGTTGATTTAATAATTGTACAGAATTATTGATTAATTTTTTAAAGATATCTGTTTGATGTACCATTGGATATACTAATTCCAAAAAATCACAAAAATCTCTTCTAAAAGAATTAAATTCATCCCATATATCACTATTCCATGAAATATTTTCTGGTAATCTTACTTTAAACCAAAATGCATTAATAACTTGTAACATGATTTCATCTTGTTTAGTTCTGACTTCTAAAACAAAAAATTCTTCAACATAATTTGTCCAAAATTCTAATAATTTAGCTGCTATTGTATTATCATCATTAATTGGTGATCCTGGTAATTCCGTTAATTTCATCATAATATTCATTAATAAATCAAATTTTGGTTCTCTATCCAAACATTGTTTTGTATATAATTCACAAAATGGTAGAATCATTTTAGTATATGCTTCTATTCTCTCATCAACTTCATTATTTAATTCATTTCCTTGTTGGATTAAAATTTCTATAAATTGTTCTTTAAACCATGGTGGGAAAAATGATGGTCTATATTCATAAGTTTCTGCCAAAATTGTTGAAACTGTTGAATAAATATCTTCATCTATTGGTTGCTTTAAATAATATAATAAATAATTACAAAATGGTTGTAAACTTTCTGTATCAATTTTTGATTGTCTAAAATAAATAATCCATGATCCTAATGTTTCTATAGCACGTTGAATTAATGGGATATTATTTTCAGTTTCTAGTGCTTGTGTTAATAATTTGATTGCTATTGGTAAATTTTGTTTTAAACTATCATTTATTAAATATTGTTGATCTTGAGTTAAAGAAAAATTCCCTCCTAAATCTTGCATCAAAGTTTCACAAAACCATAATCCTTGTATTAAGTCCTCTAAATTTATATCATTGATTTCTATAGGTTCTTTCGATATAATTGGTCGATTATTTTGAAATGTAAGTATTATTGATTCAATACATCTTGGCCATGTTTGAGGAAATTTAGTGAAAAAAGCTGATAATGTTCCAATTAATTTCTGCAAAACAAATTTGGCACTATTATTATTTCTATGATATAAAACCCAATTTAATAATTTAATTAATAATTCTTCTAGATTGAATGTTTCTATCTCATCATCAGTCATACTATTCATTCGAACTTTAAATGTTAATGCACCAAAAAATTGACATGATTGATTTTTACTTGATAATAATTTATCTGCCATTTCCCATCCTTGATTTGACCTCTGAATCAATTGTAATTTTGATTGTGTTCTAAATTGTTTGTTAGTAATTTTTTTTTTTTTTTTTAATACACTATACTTACTCCTTGATATATTGTGGATCATTATTAGTATATAGACTTTGTACAATAGATTCAATATTAGAAAGGTCCACTGGTGCCTGCATTTTTTTTATTTTTAAATTGTCGTGTTGTGGTGAAAAAAAAAAAAATTAAAAAAAAAAAAAAAATCACGTAAAAAAAAAATTTATTGGGAAAAAAATATTGATTCAAATATCCGAAATTTATTTAGAGTGTTTTAGACACGCGTGCCAGAGTATTAAAGTTTACCATAAGTTGGAGACATTGATGTAAGTTTCGTCTAATTGTAACTTATATGGTACAATGATCAACTTCGTGATAACTTCAAATGATATTTATGGTTGATAAAACATTTAGTATATATTTATATTTAGCTATAGTAATATCATGCGAATGAAATATCCGATTAAACGCTAATTAAATCCTACTCTCTGCGGCTCAGTCTTAAAATCCACTAATTTGGGTTTGGCAATGAGACCATTGTACCAACTCGGTGGTACTAATCCTGACGTTCCAAACATGTTATAATCTGTCATATCCATCAATATATTCTAATGAAGAACAAAAAAATTAATCATCAGAACAATTTAAGATGTTCTAATGGACATTACCGGATTCGAACCGATGACCTTTTGCTTGCAAAGCAAACGTGATGCCAACTACACCAAACGCCCAACGAGTGAACCACAAAATGTTCGCATCATCGAATGGTTTTGTTCGAAATTTTGAATTTTTTTCAAGATTTTTTGTCTGATTTTTGTTTTGTTTTTTTTTTATTTTTTTTGGCCTTATTTGCTTTACTTAGCTTGTAATCGTCTTCATTTTTACATTTTTACATGTTACATGCGTCTATATATCTGGATGAGTATCACGTTATCATCATTTCTGTTATGGTCTTCAACAACAATTGTGATCAATTTAAAGAAATGGAGTAAACAATTAATATATAACTTAATTTTGATTAAGTAGGTTATGTATATGTTCATTTATATGATTAAGTCTACCTCAATTCTTTCTTCAGTAGTTTGATATAGGTCTTTAGATATATATTATGGAATTTAAATGTATAGGTATGTATACTCATGCAATTTTATATATGTGACATTAATGAATTCTTAAGTATGTAATTTATGGTATACAATTAATAAACATGCATCTATATATTTAACAGCTATATATTCGAATCCATAGCTTCTATTTTGGAACGTATACAATGTTGTTCATAAATCTATATACTATAAGTTTACTAGTTATTCATCTGTACTTCTGATATATAGTATATCTTGCTGTTACTGTTAATCTCATCTTATCAGTTTATTGATCAATTGATCGTAATTAATTAATGTAACCTATAATAATCTTCCTTCTGTGATTATAATATTATATATATATATGGCTCGTAAAAATTTAAAATTTTTAATTGATTTATTCTATATATAATATTAATATATCAACCGATATATATAGATCGCTTAAATTAGTTAATTGTATAGTTTCTCAGTTGTGGTATACCATATGCTAATATATAACTCATTATAGTTAACTTTTATAAGTTTGATTCATCTTTCAAATGCCCTAATTAATTAACAATTGTATATGTTTAATTATAAAAATGTTTTTTAGTACTAACGTTAAATTCTAGATAAATTTGAAATTTAGATTCAATATTAATAAGTATCAAACTTATAATCATTATATACAAATTAAATATTCGAGCCCGCGATATTTTAGATTAATTGAAGGTGATTATACCCATATTATATAGGTATACTTATACTTAATTAAAATATACCTGGTAGATTAATAATTTATATTAAGAAGTCGACCCAAGAAATCCAATAGTCTACCTGATACTTGGTGATGATTAATACTAATTATTACATATATATAATGTGCATGGTAAAGAAGTTAATTATGTAGATACTGTACAACGTTGTACAAGTGTATATATAATAACATGGCTTTGAATGAACCATTTTTGAATTGCCTATAACGTACCGGCACCTATATATAATATATAATATACAATTTAAAATTAAATTAAGAATCAAGACAGAAGAAAGTTCTATCAAAAGTTAATAGATATTGTATATGAAATTTGTAATATTTATTTTTTATTCATTTTAAATATTAGAATATATTGTAATATATATACACTGTAATATATACATGTAATTGATAATATTGAAGTATTAATATTATTGATTCGAGTAGAACTCATCACGAATTATATACTTATTATTATAATAACAAGCTAAGATCAGAAATTCAATTTTATTATAATCTTGAACTATAAATACTAATCACGTACAGTATATATGTATACTTTATATCTGTCTACATGTATATATATAATATTAAAATATATAAAACGATTCAGTTATATGTACGTATATTATCTGAATATGTATATATATGTATACTATAGTAAGCCTAAGCTTGCAATATTGTGATTCGAATTCAAGACCAGCTGTGCCATGGCCGGCGTTCGACTAATTTTCAATTATATATGTTGACCTATATCTATAGTAATTATTAATAATATTATATATACCACAATTAATTGGCATGATCTCGACTAACAAATTTCTTAATAGGACCTATAGCTAGGTAAAATAGAGATTCAAAATCAATTGATTACTACTGCTATTAATTGTACTATTTCAGCTTATATAATCAATAACAAAATACTTGTACAAGTGTATTTATAATTAATTGCTATATATATGGCTACTATAGACTAGATTCACAAATTGTCGGTGTTTTTATTATCCGATGTCATGATAGATTCAAAGTTTGTAGAATTGATATATCTCGTAAAACCTACGTGACACTATACATGTGCGCTATACTATAGACATCTCGATAGCATCAGATTTGTAATGATTATCATGTGTTTAAATTTGATTAAAACTTTCCTAAACATAATAAATTTGGCACATTCCCCCAAAAAATCAATGTAGGTAGCAGCTTGAGAAAATTGGTGGTGTAAAAATTCACAAGTGATAAAAATTGTTGGGGATTTGAAATTTTCATATTCATTTTTTCATTTTTATACCTGCATATGAACTACATGGATCATGCTAAGCATTGCTAAGCATATTTACTCAGTTTAGCGCTGTTTAACTACTGTAATAGCACTAATGACGATGATGGAATAATTTAATATATACTGTAGGTACCGGTCTACTACCTGGTACATTTTGTATAGGAGAGATTGATCATGAACCAGTAACATGCGTTACAAATGTTTTTTTTCCAATTTTCAACGTGTCGCATGATTATTATACTTTAATTTAAACTACCAATACAGGTACCGAGTGTTGTACTGATATCTCTAGAATACGATTGATCAACAAATTAAGTAATCTAATACTCATAAGCTTACATAGAAATATTACTGTACAAATAATAGCACCTGGTAATATTATTTCATAAAGTTCTGTGATTGTTACCAGGTAGTTAGTTACATTATTATAAATATCAATCAATTACAAGTAATATTGTAAACTGAAACTATAATAGGCTTATATAATATACATATATATATATATATTATAATATATATCGTCTGTATATGCACCTAGATTAAATACAGTATATACATGTATGTTCATAATTATAAGCTCCAATTGATAACTATAGCTAGACTAGTTTATACTTTTAACTGTATCTTATAATTAATATTAAATTTTAAATTTACGCGTCCGGAACGTTCATTTCAATTAACATCCGGTATAAAGATGCATATATATAGAGTAATAATGGTAAATATAGAACCAAAAAAAAAGTGATGATCAATAGAATCACTAATTATTATATATATGATTAAATATATATCCATGATACTATAATTAAATTTTACATTGATCATTCGAGATGCAGTCTTTATAATTAATATATATTTATAATACATAACCATCTTATATAGTGTATATAGAAGATTCTGATTCTACCACCAAAGGAAGCTATCAATTGATTAATAAATACATGGTTATAACGGTAGTTAGTTTTTATGGTAAATTTAAGTTTCAGTATTGTATATTTACTACAATAACACATTGATTCAATAATATAAGATTCGCAAGACTCCAGGCTATAATTTGATACTATATATATGATATACATACAGTCCATCACTTTGGTACAAAAAATCTCGATGCATCATGATTTTTACCAACTGAACAGCTGCTAGCTATGAACACTTATTTGTAAAGCTAGAGCAATTTCAAATTTCACATGCTAAAACCTACGAAGCTTTCCTGCATCGTTGGGTCTATAGATGCAGGAAGACTTGATTATGCATTGCATATAATATATATCATAATATCGGATATACCATTGGTATCAGATACTATTATTTAACTAAGGACTTGAGCAAACCTAGTACGGGGTACTACACTGTTCATCAATTAGACTTGGTCATGTTTTTATATCAAGCTCTTGAAAGATTGTATATGAAGTTAACATAATCAGAGGATATAATCTAAATATACATTATATATACAGTGTATAACGAATTAGATATCTATTCATATATATATTGCTTATATATTTGTTATAATTAATGAATGAATCATTATACTTAAAACTTTATAATAGAATTCAAAGCACTGTTAAATGTTATCACTTAAATTTGCCAAACAAAATTAATATGATAATTTAATTTTAAACTCTTTTTGTAAATCCCCGGATTATGCAACTCAAAAATTAATACATGCATAAACTGTATATCATTACCAGCCCAGGTAGAAAGGTGTATATCGTTTATAATACATAACAGCTGGCAATTACCACTTCGTAATAAAAGCATGGAAACTTACAGTAATCTCTTTTGTTGGATTATTGTTGATTCATGATTATAAATTGTTGAAAAATTATTTGATGATAAGGTAGCCTAAGTACAATAATTTGAATATGATATAGCACAATGTGTAATATTATTTTCCCCTGGGTTAATTCAAGAAGAAACATTGTTGCGAGGTGCCTGCTTTTATTTGAAATATACTATTATTAAACCAAATTTAAATATATCAAGCTAGTTGTTTAATTAATTCTGTCAAAATTTATCTATAACTGTAGTTAACTTTTAGGTCAAGTTATTAGAATTTAGCAAACTTTGGTCCCTTAATCAAAAAATCTACAGTCAAATAACGAAGCATTTTAATATGGATTAATCATAATTACAATGGTTAGAGTCAGAGCATATTGCATCTGATATGGTCGTATATATTGATATAGAATTATACAACATTAATTAGTGGTCTCAAGACCAATCGATTTATATAAATAAAGCGTATAATTCCATTTAGATTTCATATGCTAGATATACAAACTTTCTGATTATAAGAAGACCCAGAATTTTGGTTTAGATTTGTGTGTTAATTGTTTAATAAAAGTTTACAGTATCTACCGCTAAACTTGTGACTAAATTCTTTTCGAACAACTAAACTCATCCTAATGTCTCTATATTACAATAATATATCAAATTAATATCATACAGTAGTAGACTATCATAATGTATTATTATCAAAACAAATAATAAAAAAAAATCCGGGGTCCCAGGAGTAAGTCCCAACTTAGTTTAAACTTTAAACCTCAAATCTGAGCTCAGATTTCGCGCGTGCACGCGCAGGCTTTAAGTTATTTTGACAAGCTACCATGGTATAACATCTAGCTTAAATGAAGTTTTACGGCTTTACCCCGCTTGATATCGATCTTATCAAAGCTTAAACAAAAATATCGGTCATAGATTTTGTTTGAAAAATCACATTCTGTTTTATTCAAGCTGTCTTTACCAGCTTAAAACCCAAATTCCCCCAGTAAAAAAAAGTAAACAATTCACTTCCCCCACTCGAAAAATTTTATTATCTAAGCGTGTATTCTGAAATGTGTTAAAAAAAAATTACCAGGTATTTTTTTCTGTAGCCTAACTAGTGTCAATCAAATAAGAGACAAGTTAAAAAAGATTTTACATCAGGATATATATATAATCATCATCAACTCCTTCAATTTTTTTTTTTTTTTTTTCTTGTTTGTCTAAAACAATAATATTTAATCAAAAAACTCAATCAACACTTCAACATGTTGAATACAGTATTAGCTATTGTAGCTATTCCAATTTTATGGATTTTATATGAATTCTATGATAATTGGAATTTCATTAGATTACAAAAAAAACATAACTGTGCACCACCTGCACAATTAACTTCATTCCCATTAGGTATTAGAAATACCTATAATTTTTATAAACAATATAAAGCTGATAATATGCATCCATATGTTTATAATGAGTTTGTTGCAAATGGAGTTAAAACATCAAGAGTTCAAGCATTCACAAGATCAATTATTATGACTACAGATTCAGAAAATATTAAAGCAATTTTAGCAACTCAATTTAAAGATTTTGATTTAGGTGAAAGATTACAATATTTTAAAAAAGCATTAGGTGAAGGTATTTTCACTTTAAGTGGTCATGGTTGGCAACATTCAAGAGCAATGTTAAGACCTCAATTTAGTAGTGAACAAATTCGAAGATTAAAAGGTTTAGATATTGCATGTGATGATTTAATTAGTAATTTTAAAAAAAGTTATGAAAATGGTCCAATTGATGTTCAAGAACAATTTTTTATGTTTACATTAGATAATGCAACTGGATTTTTATTTGGTGAATCAACCGATAGTTTATCTGGTGGCAAAAGATTAAGTCCTGAACGAGCTAAAGCTGCTGAACAATTTCAACTTTCTTTCAATCGTGCTCAAGATTATTTATTATTAAGAGCTTTAGCTCAAAAATTCTATTGGTTAATTGGTGGTAAAGAGTTTAATGATGCTTCTGAATACTGTAGAAAATTTATTGATTATTATGTTGATAGAGTTTTACAACAAGTTCGTGATGAAAAATTTAAAGGTATTGAAGAAGAAGATAAAGGTGGTGATTATGTCTTTTTAAAAGAATTAACAAAAGAAACCACTGACCCAGTTGTTATGAGAGATCAAGCTATGAATATTTTATTAGCTGGTCGAGATACTACTGCTGGTACTTTAGCATTTGCAATTGCATTATTAATTAGACATAAAGATGTTTGGTTTAAATTAAGAGAAGCTGTTTTAAATGATTTTGGTACAAGTACTGAAAAATTGGATTTTAGTAATTTAAAAAGATGTACTTATTTACAACATGTTATTCATGAAGTTTTAAGATTATATCCAATTGTTCCAATTAATTTTAGACATGCTACTAGAGATACTACTATTCCAAGAGGTGGTGGCCCAGATGGTTCTCAACCAATTTTTATTCAAAAAGGTCAACCAGTTTATTATCATACATATTCTTTACATAGAGATAAAGAATTCTGGGGTGAAGATGCAAATGAATTTAGACCTGAACGATGGTATGATATGCATAATACTTCATGGAGATTCTTAGCTTTTAATGGTGGTCCAAGAATTTGTTTAGGAGTTTTACAAGCTACAAATCAAATTGCTTATACTTTGTCAAGAATTTGTCAAAATTTCAAAGATATTGAAGCTTCTGCTGAAGAAGTTTCTCGTCCAATTGGCCAAGTTTCAACTTTAACAAGTAGTGCTGCTGGTGGTGTCAATGTTAGATTTATCCCAGTTGATAAATAAATTATTATTTATAGAGTGCGAACAATCCAGGTTTTCAATTTTTTTTTTATTTTGATTTTGAATTTTTTTTAAGCATGACTAAATAATTCAACAATTTAAATAGAACATAGCTCCACCACAACTAACTAAACTATTTATTTTTATTACTGTAATCGCTAGATCTTTCAATTCTCTACAGTTCCTTACTTTTTTTTAAAAAAAATAAGTTCT
>JAJLUL010000058.1:78364-119618 GCA_030564325.1 Blastobotrys capitulatus | reverse complement strand
AAAAAAAAAAAAAAAAAGACATTATTTCTAAATTTGGTAATTGGAGCGTCCATCGTTTCTTTTTAAGTTTAACCCCACAAGATTTGATCTATTTTTTTTTTTTTTAACGATTGAATGGAAGTTGCGTGATATGAACTTGTACATGTATTAATTAAGACCTGGAATATTTAGATCATTATTTTTTAATTTAATCCAATTAATTCAAAATTTAATTCAATATATATAGCATGAATATATTGCTAAACTGTATATCACTGGTACAATCAATAGTTAGTATATATTAAAAATTGTTTAAATTGTTAACATAAATTAATTAAATTTATAATATATCTATCAATCGATCGTATTCTTACGAATCCAGCATACAACAATAAACCCAATCTTTTCTACAATTGGTCATGCATCTTTAATTATAATTGAAGGATAATTAATGAATTCAAATTTAAAGATATCTTAAGAAGACACCTTATTAATTATTATTATTGTGGAGTACATAGATATCATTTTTATAATATATAGAGTAAAAAATAAATAAGTTTTTTTTTTTTAGTTTTAAAAAAAAAAAAAAATTCATCAACTAATGCAACATTCAAAATCTTTTGCTAAATCATGATTTTGAATATAACAACTTTCTGATCTAAAAGTCGGTTTTTTATTTTCATCATCGTCATCATCATGATTATTATTTTTCTTATTAGTATTATTGTTACTAGATATTGTATTTTTATCTTTTTTCTTGATACTGCTAGTAGTACCATTTGTTTTAACTTTATCATTTTTCCTATCCAAAATTGTAATTGATTTTAATTCAGTATCAAGTTTGCTAATCTTTTGTCTTTTATTTGATTTAGTTGGCGATTCAATGTCTTTAGGGTTTTCAACTTTTATTGGTGATTTTGGATTTGGTTTCGACTTTACTGGTGATTTTGACTTTACTTGCGATTTTGGTTGTTTTGACTTAGCTGGTGATATTGATTTTGACTTTGCTGGTGAAGTTGGTTTTGATTTAACTGGTGATGCTGGGGATGCTGATGTTGGTGTCAATGTTGGCTTTGGTTTAATATTAACATTTTCTTTTTTATTCAACTCTCTAAGTCGAATTTTTTCTGTACATAATTTACATGACCAAGGTGCATCTTCATCTTTAATAACTGATTCTGGAATTTTTGGATAATGACATTTTTGATGAAATGGTGTATCACAAGTGTCACATAAAACAATATTATTAGTATCAGTATAATCACCTCTTTTACAAACATAACAAATTTCATCATCATCATCATAATCATTATTATTATTATTATTATTATTTTTTTGATTACTTCCATTAATATCCAAATCATCATCACTATCATTAACATTACCATAAAAATCATCATCACTAAAATCATCTTTACCAGTATCACCAAACATTTCATCATCACTACTTTCATCATAATTAATTGTTGATTCTCTTGATTTTTTAGCCTTAATAATTATACCATTTTCAACAGTTTCATGAGAATGTGGACTATAAGGACTTACTGGTTGACAACAATATAAACACCAAACATGATCACCATTATCATCAACAAAACAATAATCAAAATTTTCATTACTTTTTTTTATATCAAAATTTGATTTATAATAAAATGATAAACATTTTAATAACCATTCAAGAAATTTATCTTTTTGAATAAATATTAAATTTTCTGGTGAATTATCATAATCATCACCATTTAAAAATAAATAAACAATATCACCATCTATTTTATTGAAAAAAGTCCATTTAATCATTTCAAATTTTGAAAAAATTACATTTGCTGTTTTATTAAAATTTCGTTTCTTTTGTAACTGAGGTTCTTTTCTAACCATTGCTTTAACAAACTCATTTGTCCTATTAAATGCATATCTTTCATAACCATTATATAAAACTGTAACATATTGTCTAAATTTTGTTGGTGAATATACTAACCCATCTGGTGATACCATATGATAATTTCTATCTCCATACTTAAGTAATCCAAATTTAGCACATATTAAATTTGTTATATTAAAATTATGAATATTACAATCTTTAACAAATACCATATAATCTTGTGGTTTATTTTTTATATTAAATTGAAATATACCTTTTAAAAGTTCTTGAACATGATATACACCATTTTTATATTTAATAATTGCTGGTAATTTATTATTATTATTATTCCCAACTGGTTTTTCAATTTTTAATTCAATATTATTAATTTTAAAACTAATATCACCATCTTTATTAACTGCTCCAATAATTGTTTTATCAAATTTTTTGGTATATTCGTTAAATCCAAAAACTATTTATTTGTTTTGTTAGAATTATTATTTTTTTTTTATTATTAATATATACATACAATTAAAAATTCGTTTTTTTGAAGAATAAATTGGATGATTTGTTACTTGATAATGTTCTGGTAATTTTATTCCATTATTAATAAAATAACTTGGTGTAAATTGAGTTTGTTTATTATTACCAGATCTACTATTAGTGTTGAAATTGAATTTGGTGAATACTTTAGATTCAAACCTTTTATATTCTGTTGATATTGTCCTGCTCATATATATGTTGTTTTATTCTTTTATTATGTGTGAATATTGTATGATCTTGCTCTACCTAAATTATGGACTTCATTAGTTGGAAAAGATATTGAAGATATTTAGTATGAAAGGTTGGTAATGGTATTATAATGGATATCTTGGATAATAAAAATTTCCGTAGAAATTTAAAGAGTGTTTCTATAGATCGTAGTGTATATTGTCCTGTGAACTATCGCGTTGTGAGTAATGTAAGTAGAGTGATTGAGAAATTGATAAAAGTTTTTCTAAAAAAAAAAAAAAAAAAATGTCTCGCGCGGGTTTTTGGGGGAATTTTATTTTACAGTGGAATTAATATTTAAATAAATTTTTGATAGAAAAAATTATAATTGTGTCTGCAGTAATTGACTATCATTTTTTGTAAAGATTTTGAGGGTCTTAATTGTACCCGTCCGAACCTGCAAGGCATAGACATTTTTCTCGAACATTTTATTGATTACATTTAGTATTAGATGCTGGTCAAGGCTTGAGCTTGATAGTTGTTATCATCAACAATAAATGATCAATTGAGTACAACTATATTAAGTGCTTCGTATCCATTAAATATAAAATAATTTTTTGGATACCAGAGCTCTAGAGCTTAGCATAGTATGCATGCTTAGGTATACATATACTGTATATAGTTTACAGTTATTATAATTTGATCAGCAGGTGGATACTTTAATTTATTTTTCTGACGGATATGGATATGGATAAAGTGCCTGCTAGTTACATTTGTTATATGATCATACACATTATAAACGTAACTAGTAGCTAATCTAAGCACTATAGCTATAGCACGTACTCAGATTCGAATAACTATGCAGTGTCTAATTATCAGAATCAATCGAGGTAGTGATACATACAATGTCTATGATATAATTTCATCCCTTATTTTACACTGGTATCCAGAAGAATACATCTTATAGTAATCTAACCAGGAAGCTTGTAATTACCAATTTTTAGACATGTACAACGAATTTGTACTCAGAATCTATTCGTTTAACTTTTGAAAGATCTTTTCAAATTTTTAAGGTTTATTCACTTTCTGTTTGTTGTAAGCAAAAAAATAGGGGTAGACTACTTTTTAAAAAGATTTTCAAAATAAAAAAAAGAATCCGACCGATCGATCTGTGATCACCAAATTTTATCGATAGTCCCAAAAAAAAAAAAAAATACAAATAAAGTTTTTTTGTATTCTTTTTTTTTTCATCTATAACAACATCTCATACCTAACCCTTTGTTTTTGTATATCTTCAAACAAATTATTTCATTAAATTACTGTATAACAAATAGAATAATGGTATCGCTGGAACATGCGACGCCACAACTCGCATCATTATCATCATCAACAACAAAATCAATACAACCGTCTAGCATCACCATCACAGCAGCAACAACAACAACAACAAATTATGAAGAATATATGAAAGATATATATCCCATAATTGGGATAACAATAGCTATTATTGGAAATATATTAATCAATGTTGCATTAAATTTACAACGATATGCTCATCAAAAATTATCAATATATAACTCAACAAATTCTCAAACAAGATCAAATAAAAAAATTAAAAATTATTTAGAAAGTAAATTATGGTGGGTTGGAGCATTATTAATGACTATTGGAGAAGCTGGAAATTTTATTGCATATGGCTTTGCACCTGCATCAGTTGTATCACCATTAGGAGTATTTTCATTAGTATCAAATTGTATAATAGCACCATTTTTTTTTGGTGAACCTATTAAAAAAAAAAATATTGTTGGAGTAATTGTATCAATAGTTGGAGTAATTTTAATTATTATAAGTACAAATATTGGAACAAAAGATGATAAAAAACAACCAAATATTGAAGATCCTTTGTCATTAGTTTATAATGCATTTTCTGATAAAAAATCAAAAATTTATTTATTAATATCAAGTTGTATTATAATTATATTTATTTTATTATCAAAAAATTCAACAAATGATTCAAAAGTTTCAATTCTTTTCATTAATATTACTATTGTTGCATTATTAGGTGCTTTTACAGCATTATCAACCAAATATTTATCAGGATTAATAAGTTTTTTATTTTTTAAATCATTTGAATATTGGGTTACTTATTTATTAATTTTAATTATAATTTCAACTGCTATTTTACAAGTTATTTATTTAAATAAAGCATTAAAAAACTTTATGGCAACATTAGTTATACCATTACATTTTGTATTTTTTACAATTAGTGTTATAATTGGATCAGGAATTATTTTTAAAGATTTTGAAAATAAAACTACTGATTCTTTAATGACTTTTTTCATTGGATGTTTAATAACTTTTGCAGGAGTTTGTTTAATTGCAGCATCTAATCCAAACAATTCAAATAAATTAATTGAATCAATAGATGATTATTCTGATGATGAGAATACTAATAATGAAAATACTAATGAAAATGATTTATTTTACGTTTCATCTCCTGCAAGACCAATTTTAAATCCTTTATTAACAACAAGATCAATGAATAATATTGGTGGAGTATCATCTTTAGAACCAACTGATCAAGATGTTGAAGCTTGTATAGAAAGTTCAACAACAAGTCCAATGAAATTAAAAAATAAAAGAAAATCATCAATTAATCATTCTATTAGACCAACTTTTGTTAATTCAATGCCATTAACAAGTTCTGGATTTTTTATTGGTACAGTTTTGGAAACAAAAAGAAGTATGAGTGCTTTAAAAAAATATCCAGTATCTATAGATAATAATAATGAACAAACAAATCTTTTAAATAATCAAAATCATCATAATAATAATCTACAACAACACCAACAACAACAAAATGCATCTATTAATAATGAAAATAATGATAGTTATGAGACTATGAACTAATTTTTTTTTCTAATAATAAATATTTATAAATTATTTCTTGGAATATCAAAAACTTGTCCTTCTGAATAATCATCATGATTATTATTGATAGTTTTATTTGTATCATTACCATTTTGCATTGTAGTATCAACATTTGGATCATCAGGTAATCTTTGAGGTCCTTCATCATCATCACTACTACTATCAATTTCCATATCATTTTCTTCAAGTTCTAATGTAGATTTTTTATTTTTTTCTTGTAAATATTTTTCAAATTTTTCTTTTTCTTTATTATTAAAAACATTTGAATCTAATGTTAAATGATGATTATTATTTAATGCATTTTTATTTGCAAAAATTATTGAAACTGGTTGAGGTGAATAATCTGATGATCCATCTTTTGCTAATTTTTGTACTTCTTCAAATCCAATCATTTGGAAAAAATTGTTTTTAGTTTTGATATGAACCCATAATTGTTCATCATCATCGCTACTCATTCTTTCTCTTTCTTCATCTTCTGTATCTATTAATGAAGGTTTTTGATGTTTATAAATATATTCTTCTGGACTAATAATAACACCAATTAATTCATATGGTCTTAATTCTGGTTGTTTATCATTTGGGAAAAATTTATTAAATAATTTTTCATTTGGTTCAACTAATAATTCTTCTGCTTCATCAACTAATTTTGTAATTTCTTCAATTTTTGTTTTAAATTCTTTAATTTCATTTTGATTTTGTTCTTTAAGTTGATTAATTTCTTCAGATGCTTGTTTCATCTCACCATTTTCTTTATGATTATCATTTAAATAATTAAATGTAGATTGTAAAAAATTTTCAATTTTAACTGTTTGAAAATATGAATTACTTGTAACTTTTTCATTTAAAGTTTTTCTTTCTTTAACAAAATCTTGTCTCATTGACCTTGCTTGTTTAATATAAGATGAACATTCAATATTATATCTATCTGGATACCAGTATGATGGGATATCAACCCCAGTACCACCTATTCTATCATCTCTTGTTAAAGTTAACATAATAACATCAGGAATATTTTCAATTTTAGCTTCTATATCACCCCATAAAATTCCATCAACAACTGATGTAATTGTTTTATCTAATGCAATAGTAACATCACAATTAATATTAAAAAATTCAAATTTTTCACCATCTTTATTTGTACCATTACAAATAAATGTTGAATTAACTAAATTTTTATTATTATCTTTTTTTTCATGAATTTTCTTAACCATTTGAATAATTAATGGATCAATTGATGGTATATAACTTGAATCTTCAAATTTTGAATCTTCTTTTGGAATTAAATTTTCTAATTGTGTAATATCCATACCTGCTCTATCAACTCTACAATCTAAAAAATTAATAACTCTTTTTAATTCATCATGTATAATTTCCAAATTTGTACCATTATTATTATTGTTATCATGTGGGTACTTAAACCAATCATCAACATAATTAACTGTTTCATATAAATCACCACCTGCTAAAACTTTTCTTGCTAATGGAATTTTATGTAAAATTGTTAAACATGGTGCTAAAATAGATTTTGGATTTAAATTAAATAATAATGGATCTTCACCACTATCTCTTGTTTCATATAATATTGGACTTTCATTATTAGTTTTGAAATTAAATTCATGATTTTCTAATCCATAATATAGATGATCATTGTTATTATTATTATTATATTCTTGTCTATTATCTGATCCTGTATGAACAATCCCCCAATTATTCATATCATGTTGTGTATTATTATCTACTCTAACAAGTTGATTATTATTATTGTTAGTGTTGTTATTAGGATCTGTTAATGCTGTACTTGATGAACCTGCTGTTGCTGATGGAGGTAAATTACCAGTAAATAAAAATTCAGCTGCTTGATCAACATTACTATTACATTGTTGTAATGCATTTTCAGCTGTTGATCTATCAAACCCTAGTTCTACTAGAGTCATGATTTTTTCATCATTACTACTCATAATTTTCTCTAGTTTTTTATTCTCCTGTGATTTTTGTGATATGAGGTTTTTTATCTATTAAACAGATTAATTGGTAGTAGTACGTTTGACAAGCGTTTATGTTTTATTCTTTTATTCGTCTATTAATTTGTCTAGACTTTTTTTATTTTGATTACATTACATTTTAAAAAATTAAGTTGGGAGGTTTAAACTTTAGGTGTGGGAGTTCTTATTACAGCTTAAAAATGCCTACTTAAATTGCCACTTTAAATTGTGGATCGGTACGGCTGTGCAATATACAGTAATAAATAATCGCGTGTAGCGTTTCGCTTCGCAACTTTTAAACAATAATTTGCACGAAATACTTGGTTAGAGTACCAGTCCACAGACTAGCCTATTACAATTATAAGATGCTTTTTGTTAAATTTTTTGATATGTAAATGGTCAAACGACATTATTGAAGTATATATTCGACTAATTACTAGAGTTAGCTTAATTTATATATATATATACCCAACTGAGCTCCATGACGTTGCAAGCCTAGGATTGATATATCTATAGTATAATATTAATTATAATTTTGAATTATATATGCATATATAACAATCAATTGCAATGATCATGTATTTATCCATGGCCATTAATTAATTACTCAACGTTTGCAATCACTACATTAAGTGTACAACATGTGTGCACCTTAAGTTTTGTTCTCAATTAAATTGATAATTAAAGTCATCGAAATTAATTCCAAAACTTCAATCTTCAAGCATCAAACATCAAGCTAATATTCGAAACTAACTTCAAACTTCCAAAAAAAAAAAAAAAAAAAACACCTCCAAGACTCCAAAACTTCCGAAAACCCGATAGCAATCTTATCAATTGAAATAGAATTAATATCCCCTTAAATAATTCTTTAAGCACTACCAACACGTGATCAAAACAAAAGCCGTTGTAGTATAGTGGTTAGTACAGCTCGTTGTGGCCGAGCAGACCCTGGTTCGATTCTAGGCAGCGGCATTTCAGTTCAATATGAACTGATCAATCTTTTTTTGATAAAGTATCATTCATGAAATGGTTTCTAGAGTAATGTTAGATCTATCACGAAATTTTTTGTTGATGTTGAATTTTTTTTGATGTTGGAGGTTGCTGGGAGATTAGATAAATTATCGGCCCCGATATATCCGAGAGTGAGAACTTTGCGAGCGCACGCAATTTTTTTCAACAATAATTTTTTTTTTTTGTCACAACAATTTTTCATACTGTATCAAGCTCCGAGATTTCTCCGTGTAAAGTACGTATTAGGCCTGTGTAGATATCGAAACTTTTTATCGGATAAGTTAGTTCCATGAATAATGAATAAAATGTAAATAAATACATTTAAAAGTTAATTTATAATCCCGGGTTTTTAGATTAGAAATATAAATACACATTTACTTAACGCGAAATAGATTCCGGGGTATAGATAATATTAAACCCAGATAATAATCATTTTTTAGTCAATATTAATTGCTTAATGATATTATTATTACCAATCAAGCCTAGGTTAACAATTGATAGCTCCAGACAGTATATACTAAACTCATTTCAGACTTAATTAAGTAAGTGCAATGATACTGGTATACTTAGTAATTAATTGTACCGGTAGAGTACGTACAATAATTAAGATATCTTAGGTTCATAGTGCGGCTGTATATACAGTGTATATATGAAGGTCTCAAATTACCAAAACATTAATACCAATTGCTTATATACTAAAACTTGAGGGTCTTGTAGAGCCAACACCTGCCACATGTATATATACATAGATAGTTGATGACTATTTAGGACGTGCTACTGATGTTGCTTAAATTGTATGCGTGAGTTTACTACATATATTATACTACAACAGTGTGTAGTTGACAGACATACCATCTACTTTTTGCATTTAATGCATTCATGACTAGTATATACTGGTACCAAGTATATATTTATAAGCAACTTATAAATATATAAGTAGAAAATTGTATTACAAATGGATCCAAACTGCAGCTGCACTTTTGCAGATCTAATGAGAATGAATGATAACTGTACCCGTGATTTATTATTTATACCGTTACAAATTGACTCAATTGTCAATGTTTAATTTATAGTTATACATAATTCAAGTGCTATCATCTAAATATTTAAAACTCATTTTATATATAAAATTTATATTCATAGCTTTTTTACTATTACTAAATCTTAAACTATAGTAGTGATCAATATATAGTCGCGTTTAATAGCAGTTTTTTCGGATAAATTGAGCTTTATCCGATATCAATATTTACTTTCTTGCAACATGTTTATCAATAAACAAAAATATGATTAAGATTTTTATAGTTGTATACTAGCTAGCTAGCTATAGTAGCATATGTATTTATTATATGCTTGATTAAACAAACTAAATGATAGCAACTAATCATCATAATTAATAGATAGTATTGATTTTTAACAATCCTCGATACCATATGTTGATATATCCATAATATCAATACTAAGCATAGTTTGGTTGTGTATTGAGTTTATACCGACTCCTCGGTGGTTTTTAGTACCGGCATAAAAGATTTCAGTTGACTTACAAAGCTTGAAGGCAAAAGTTCATTAGGTAGTAGTAAAATTATCGGAATCCATTTTCGCGCCTCATTAAAAAAAATTTAAAACATTAATATAAAATTGTCGATCAGAATTTTTTTTTTTTTTTGTCTATACTGTATTTAAATCAAAATTTTGAAGATTTACAGGGTACCAGTATTTAAAAAAAAAGGTACTTAAACCATGGTAGATCCATCTATTTTTTTTTTTTTCAAAACATTTTCCTTTCTTCATTTGATTTCTAATTTATTATAAAACCCTAACGGTTACTATCAACCATTCATTCAACAAAAATGGCTACTAACCGTCGAGAATCTTTTGAAGAAAAATCAAATGATGAAGATATAGAAGCAAGTAGTATGGAAGTTTACCCATATTATTCAAATAGCAATAAAGAAGAAACCACAACAACTCCTACTAACAACAACACCAACAACAATAATAATCAAAATAATGATGATATTTTAGATGATGAAGGATTAAGTCCATTAGCACAAGTTATTACTGGTAAATCACAAACAACCACCACTGCATCAAATAGATTTCAAAATTTAACAATTAGTATGGGATTAAATAAATCAATACCAAAAACTCCTGGTCATTCAAGTGAATATGCAGTTGATTTTGATGGACCAAATGATCCTTTTCATCCACATAATTGGCCTAGGAAAAAAAAAATTTTATCAGCAATTGCATTAGCAACAACAACAATGTGTTTAGCATGGGGTTCAGCAATTTATGCTGCATCAGTTGCATCAGTTTCAAAACAATTTAATGTTGGACAAGAAGTATCATTATTAGGAATTACATTATTTGTATTAGGGTTTGCAGCAGGCCCAGTATTATGGGGATCATTAAGTGAATTATATGGTAGGAAAGGACCAATTTTAGCATCACAATTTGGTTATATTTGTTTTACATTTGGTGGTGCAACAAGTGAAAATATTCAAACATTATTAATTTGTAGATTTTTTTCAGGATTTTGGGGTTCAGCACCTTTTGCAGTTATTGGTGGTGCATTTAGTGATATGTATTCAGCAAATTATAGAGGTACTGCATTAGCAATTTATTTAAGTGCAGTATTTGTTGGACCAATTATTTCACCAATTGTTGGAGGATTTATTAATCATAGTTATTTAGGTTGGCGTTGGACTCAATATATTACAGGAATTTTTGCAAGTTTTGTTTTTTTATTAGATTTATTTTTATATAATGAAACATATCATCCAAAAGTTTTGGAACAAAAAGCAAGATTTTTAAGAGAAAAAACTGGTAATTGGGCAATTCATGCCACTATTGAAAGACAAGAAATTGATTTTAAACAAATTATTGAAAAATCAGTATCAAGACCAATTAAAATGTTATTTACTCAACCAATTGTTATATTAATTGGATTATATGTTGCATTTGTTTATGGAATTTTATATATGTGTTTAGAAGTTTATCCAATTATTTTTATGGGGAAATATCAAATGGCACCACAAATTAGTGAATTACCATATTTAGGAATGTTAATTGGGATGTTATCAGGAGCCATTTATTTAATATCATTAGAACCAAGATATAGAAGAAAAGTTTCAAAAAATAATAATAAAGCAGTACCAGAAGCAAGATTAGAAGCAATGTATATACCAGCAATTATTTTCCCAATTGGATTATTTTGGTTAACTTGGACAGGTAATTATCCAGAAAAAATTCATTGGATTGTACCAACAATTGGTGGATGTTTTGTTGGATTTGGTTTAATGGGGGTATTTTTAAGTGCTGTTTGTTATTTAATTGAAAGTTATTTAATGTTAGCTGCAAGTGCAATGGCTGCTAATACTTTATTAAGATCATCTTTTGCAGCAAGTTTCCCATTATTTAGTAGACAAATGTTTGATAAAATGGGTGTAAATTATGCAGGTACTTTATTAGGTGGGTTAGCAGTTGTAATGATTCCAATACCTTTTTTATTTAGAATTTATGCATCAAGATTGAAAAAAACTATTAAAGTGGTTTTTTAATCTATTTCTTTTATATATTATTTTGCATTAATAGATTTAGCATTGTTTTTATAGAACTCTAATCCGGATATTGTAATGACGCCGCACATTAATTAATTTAAGTTCATCGCGTTAATCATCATCGCACGGCAACAAATTACCAGGTATTTAGTTAACGCCACATAAACACACCGGATTTCCGACCTTCAACATTACACACAAAAAAAAAACCTACATCAACTCAACAATGATAAAATGTAAAAAATAAATTAAAATTAAAAAATATATATATATAAAACAAAATTAAACTTGATTAGCTGTAGTATCATTAGCAGTGGTAGTATCATTTTGATGATCAGTTTCACTTTTTTCTGCACCTTGATATTTACTACTTGGTTGAACTTCCTTATTTTGAGCAGCCCATTTAGCTGATTTCCATGGTTCAACACCAGAAGCAAACATTTGATCAATTTGTTCCAATGATAAACCTTTAGTTTCAGGAACACAGAAAAATGTAAAAACAATTGCCAAAGCTAAACAACCTGCAAAAACATAACCATATTTAAATCCAATTGAACCAGTAATAAATGGAGTGAAAAAACCTAATAAGAAATTCCAAATCCAATTACTTGCAGTTGCAATACCCATACATTTAGATTTAACTCGTAATGGGAAAATTTCTGATGTATAAACATAAGCAATTGGAGCCCAAGTAGTTGCAAAAGAAAAGATAAAGAAACATGTAACTGCAATCATACCTTTACCAACTGATGATCTTGATGGAGGATTTGGAACAATTGGTGGATCATTACCATCTGGATATAAAGCTTTAGTACCTAATGATGCATAAATAATAAAGAAGCAAAACATTGCAATTGCACCATATAATAAACAATTTCTTCTACCAAAATGATCAACTGTATATAATGCAAAAAATGTTGAAACAAAATTAACTGCACCAAAAATCATTGAAGTTGCAAAAGAATTATCCATACCAATAGCATTAAAAATTAATGTACCATAATAAAAGAAATAATTTGCACCAGTCAATTGTTGTAAACCTTGAACAGTTGCACCAATACATAATCTCCAAAAAATTCTTGGTTGACCAGTGAAAATTTCATTCCAACCAGCTTTACCAACATCTCTTTCATGTTCAACTGCTGCAGTAATTTGATCCATATTTAATCTAACAACTGGATCTTCTGGTGAACGTTTTGAAACATAACACATTGATTTTCTTGCTTCTTCAAATCTACCTCTAATAATTAAATAACGTGGTGATTCTGGCATTAAAGTAACACCAAAAATTAAAATTAATGCCCATGCAAAACATAATCCCATTGCAATTCTATAAGCACCAGTATCATTTCGATCATATGTACCATAACAAACACCATATCCAATAAAAATACCTAAAGTAATCATTAATTGATAAGATGAAACAACTAAACCACGAACTTCACCAGGAGCAGTTTCAGATTGGAACATTGGTGCAACAACTGATAATAAACCAACACCAGCACCAGCAATTAATCTACCAATAAAGACTTGATACCATTTATCAACTGCAGTAATTTGAATTAAAATACCAACAATATAAACTAAACAACCACAATAAATTGCAATTTTTCTACCCCATAAATCAGCAGCTTTTGATAAAAATAACCCACCAATTGCTGCACCAATTGAAAAGATAGAAACAATTAAACCAGATCTAACTTTTGAAAAATAATATTCACCATCATCATTTAATTGACCAAAATTTTTTTTAAACATTCTCATATTAATAAAACCAGAAATTGTACCAGTATCAAAACCAAAAACAAATCCACCAAATGCTGCACATAAACATAATACAATAACAAAGGTAAATTCACTAATACCTTTTTTTGGAGCATGTAATTCTGCTTCCCTTTCTAATTGTGCAATGTTTTCATTTCGAGTATCTGGAAGATCAGATTGTTCTTTAATACTTGACGAACTACTCATCTTTTGTTGTGTGAATAATTGTAGTTCTTATTGATATTTTTTAGTATTAAAAGAATAAATAAATTAAGAAAAAAAAAAATATGCAAAATTCTTTTTAAAATATAAATAAGTATTAGAAGAAAAAAAAAAAAAAGAGAAAAGAAAAGGAGAAATGAGAAAAGTTGGAGAATAAAGGAAATTGTTTAGTTTTTATAGATTTTTTTTCTACTTAGAGGATTAGTGCTGTTACAATTGGTATAAGAATATATATAGACCCTGTAAGAGAAAAAACTATTAATGAGAGTATAAAAAAAAATCTAACAAAAGAAACTCTTAAAAAAAAAAAAAGAATAATAAACAGTTTCACAAAAAGAAAAAAAACGGTTCTTTCTTGTTTTAGTAGTACTTGAGTATTTTTCCAGCAGCTCAGGTAGCTTAGTGGTACAGTGTACTTATGGATCTTCTCGGGGCTACATTTTTTTTTTTTTTCTCTTGTAAAAATGCGTTACGTGAATTTATTCTTCTGTCGAGGCGATCGCAAAATCGGAGAAACTATTCAAGCACGGTCGAAAAAAAAAAAAAAAAATAAGTCTAATGTACCACCAAATTGACCAAGCTGCTGAGTGACGACGACTTGTTGTTTCAGAATCAATGCAAATAGTTTTGTTGATCTATCAATTCTTTTTTTTTTTGTATTAAAAACCCGATTTATAAAAAGTTTTCTTTTCTAACTATAATTGATTTATTATGCTATATACTGGTGAAAAAAACTCTAATAATTTGCTAAATGATGATAAACCCCGTATTGAATTATTTTTTTCAACTATTCCAATCATTCATGAAATTTTTTTTTAGGTATACTCGGTACAAAATTTAATAATTGATTGCTGATCTTGATTTGAGAATAGCTTAACTCCTTTTAAGAGAGAGAAAAAAAAAAAAATTCTTGATTCTAAGTGGTGGTAGAAAAAAAAAAATTCAACAAAGAACCAAACACATGGAGAAAGTACTTATAATTGCTTTTTTTGATTTTTTTTTTACCCTTATGTTTTTTTTTCTTGTTTAGACCTAAATATTGTAAGAACGATTCACCAACCACTTCATTAGTTTTCTTTCTTTTTTTTTTTTGTCAAATTAATAGAATATCTTAGCATGTAACTTAGCTTAGTTTTTTATCCATAATAATATGTTATGATGATATGATTGTAAAAATCAGTCTATGAATTCTAATAATGGGCTCATGATTTCAAGTTAAATTTTGATTATATTCTTAAAGAATTTTCTTTGCAATGATAATTATGATATAAGAGATCATCAGAAGCAATATATATCCATGATCACCAAAATTTTTGATGATTAATACTTCGAGGTATAGAATAAAAAGGTCATCGAGAGTAAATTTAATGATAATCATTTTGAAAAGATATATCTGATATTCGGGAATCGTATTTATTATATTGCAATTGCTGTGATTTGCTCTAAGGATATTCAAATATCAGCTGTATCATGATATATCCTGATCCCAATACTTATAGAGGTACCGTTTAGAAATATTATTATATAGATTAATAATAGAAATTTATTATTATATTCAGAAAAGCTTTTTTTAATTTTGACAGGATCGATGGTTAATTTTTTTTACAGTATTAAATTCAGATATGCGAAAAAAATTAAGTTGAGCAGATCAATAAAGTATAAATTTCCAAGATCTTAGGATATTAAATGTAAAGATACACTGACAATACACGTCGACGACTCGTTTATAAGCAATTGGTAAGTAGTGGTACCCCACGGAACTACATGTAGTTCCAAAATTATTTCAAACTATAGATCAGTACTGTATACTGTGTAAATTATCTACTGTAGTACGTATTCTCCATCATTTTGGTGGAGTTAAAATGCACCCCCGTTATATTTCATTTAAGATCTCCAGCTTTTTTTTTTTTTTACGTTGCTCCAAGAGTTACAGTTTATACAGTGTGAATATGAGTATGGGTAGACCTCTCTCCTTTTTTTAAACATGTACCATTTAAAACTATTCAAATCTTGCGTACCTATTAATTTTTTCAATATATTTATAATTATATCAGATACTTTACTATAAAATCCTTGATATTGGGATTAGTTTTTAGAATTCTTCCAACTACAGTTAAATGTTAATAATCATGGAATTCTGTAAATTATTAATAATTTGCTAATCAAATTTACAGTATTTTGTTAGAAACCTTATTATTAAGAGAGTAAAAAAACGTGAAATAAAGACCTATTAAGCCTAGCTATAGCGGTCTTATATTTTTAAGATTTACTTTTTTTTAATACTATGGTTTAAACGAACCGTAATATGATTGTTTTGCAAGACTACGAATCATAAAAAAATTTACTGACTTGAAATGTTTCCAAATAAAATACATCAAAAAAAAAAGCTGATAAACAGTGTCTATGGCAATTATTTTAAACAGATACTGTAGTCATTGGGTTTAATAATATTTTTTTTTTCTCATTTAACCAAACACATATGGATACTTTAATAGTTAATCAACTTATTTCAAAACATTCAAACGGTTAATAATAAACTTTACTTCTACATCACAGTATTTCTCTCAAAAAATGACATCAAAATAGGTGGCAAAACTATTCGTGTTACCAAATTTAAAGTAAAATATACTAAAAACTCGTATAATAACTTGATAAATAGTCTAGAACAGTAAAATAAAAAAAAAACGAGAATTTCCGTTGTCTAAAAACAAAATTTCGATCAAATGTCTTCATATTATAGTCTATGATAGATTAGTTATGACATTATAGTAGATACTAGAATATTTAGAAAAAGGTATAAAACCAGTCAAAGCAGCTAATACCTGGGCCAGTTACTACTTAGAGTGGAAAGTTGTAAATTTAAAACAAAGAACATATCGATCGATTATTGTACTCAGATTTTATCTGCGCGGCTTAAAAAATTTCCCTTTATTTTTTTAAACTGTATTCATGGGCTTAAAAACGCGCATTCTACTAATTTTTTCGTGCCTGGTTTACAAATAGTACCAGTACTAAAGTACACTCAAGCTGGAATAAATGCAGTGGCCAGTTTCGGGAATGAATGGAAAGAAGAACTCAGCATTGCTTAGAGCTTGGGCCGCCTTTTTTTTTTCTAACAAGACAGAGTCATCTTTTTTAGACTTCGAGTCCAGGTACGTACTACTAACTGTAAGTTAAAAAGCAATTATGAGTGTTAGCAGTCACAGTTGAGTGTTAACCTAAATAATATTTTTTAAAAAAGGTACCAACTGGGTGGTTGGACTTAGATTTTACCGTTCTTGGTTGGTATTAACTGTAGTGCTGTATAACAATCTACTAGCTATATATACAGGTATATATTAAATAGGCTTTTGTTAATAGTCTATTTATTGTCTATAGCCATTGTTCTCATTATAATGAATCTCTCTTTTCAATAGGATTCAAAATAAGACTATTCAAACTTAATCTAATATGATTAAATGCCTTTTTTTTGTTTTGTTTATATTTTATTTTAAATACTAATAAAAAAGTTCAATAGTAAAAACGGTTTAAAACCTCGAATGCCGGATGAAATAAATTAAAGAGAGAAAAAAAAAAAAAAGGGTTCGTTTAGATCTATTGCGATCGATGAGATGACTTTTTATTTATACTTAGTATTAATAATTACACTATTATATTATTTTTACACAAATGACGTCTCGGGCCGTTTTCCAACAACAACTTTAAAAGGCTATTAGAATATCTATATAATATTGAATTAATTATAATCAGCTTATTTTTCAGTATTTCATGGATTGAATATCAATTTTAAATTAATCGTTTATAATCAGATTTATTATATAATTGTTATAAAATGTAATTATAAATTAGAGAATTTCATTATGATCCTATTAGAAGACCGCCTTACACATTGCTTACTTAGGTTATATTCCTTATTTTTCCGTTTTTGATGTTAGGTTTATAGAATATATACTGTATATATCACACTACCAAGTTTTGGTTTTTTTAAATATTAAGTAATTTAATGTATAATCTGAATAAAAATCTACAACCCGATGTCTATCCATAATTACTGTGACCAGTTTAATAGACTGGTAGATATGGAAATTGAATTGAATCCATGGATGGAGATGGACCTTATGAAACTCTTTTACCCATCCATCAATATCATCAAAATCAACAATCTAAAACCCAGAGACTTCCTCCTAAAACCTCCTTTTTCAAAAGAATATTTTGTTATTTTGAATCATCGGAGATTGTTTTATTCTAAACTTGCTACATCATTTTTTTTTTTTTTTAAACCACGTTATGTTTAAAAAATCACTTCATTTTTTTTTTTTAAGTCTACAACCCTCCACTATAATTGTTGCCACATACGTTACAAAAAAAAGAAGCAAAACTTGTTCAACCGTTTTATTTTTCGTGTCTCTGAAATTGTTATTACTATTAAACTGATATGTTTTTTTTGGAACATACCAGTAGCAGCACCCAGTACTATCCGATAGTAGAGCTTTAAGTAAGTTATACTGGCCTAG
The DNA here is from genome assembly GCA_030564325.1 of Blastobotrys capitulatus. Classification (NCBI taxonomy): domain Eukaryota; kingdom Fungi; phylum Ascomycota; class Dipodascomycetes; order Dipodascales; family Trichomonascaceae; genus Blastobotrys; species Blastobotrys capitulatus. The sequence continues at coordinate 101,086 of JAJLUL010000058.1, read as the reverse complement.
AGCCACCCATAATCTTAGTTTAAATCAATAATTGATTCCAATTTTAATAAAAAAGATGACTACTACTCCTATTTTTTCCCCTTAATCATCCAGCTTTATATTTTCTAGATTGTCTTTAATAACGGACCGTTTTCTTTTATGAGTTGTTTATTTATTATTATAATTTCAATCCTTTTTATCTCAGCTAAAAGATTTGAATTCAGTGTTGACCTAATTTAGTTACTACTGATGCGATTTTACAGACTACCAATATTTTAATAGCATTATCCCGATAATGTGTGGGATCTGTAAGTAAAGTATGTACTCTAGTGAAACATTTTTTTCTGTAGTCAATCATCGGAAAAATCTTTTGAAAGAATTTTGAATTAATCCGAAAAAAAAAAAAATCTTTTTTTCTCAACTGCAGTAAGCGGTGAAAAATTCAGTGCAGGGTAACTTCAATTTTGTGGTTTAAAATAACCATTCTTGCATATATGTATGCCTGAGCTATTCTTTTGCATTTTAACATGCATATACCGGGTAATCGTTTCGTTTAACTTGAGACAAGTCTACTATTATAAGCTTGAGGTTACGTTAAAGCTTTGAATCCTATTCCAACTACAGTAGCCATAGGAAATTTGGCTTAATTTGTCACAGTCTCTTAATTAGCTAAAATAAGCTTAAAAATATGTCTGCAGGGTTCTCTATTACATGTACATCTTTTACCAAGGCCTGTAGTTGGATTGAATTTTTTAAAATCTCTCGGGTGGTTCTAATCCTGTTACATTTGTAGCACTAAATTTTTGAATTTAGATCTATGTTACTACCTTTAAAAGCTTAAAATTCAATTTACAATAAGAAGTATTACACCATAGAACGTAACAGTAGCTAGATTGTGTGTTGATTGATGATAACCTAAGTTTTATCTGTAAAGCTGTATATTAACAGTCTTGGTATAACTAATTAATTCTATATAAGGATAAATTTTTAATCAAATCAAATCAATCATATCTAGAGGAAAAACTCAACAAATCGATCTCGAAATACCATCTATAGTAATTTACAACCGAGATATAGTATATAAGCTAAGAATTTCTTAAGAGCAATTTACAAACAAGCCATAGGATATACACTAAAGGATAACAATACATTCTTGAAATCATCATTTCAATATTTGAAATAAAAGGATAATCTACTCCAGGTTTTTTTCCCCAGAACTCTCCAATTTACTCCATGAAAAGAAAACCTCCTTCAAAAGATATCAATAATCATGTCATGTCTTTAATCAATATAGTTGCTTTATCATTCCCCAAAGTTCAGGAAAAAAAAGCCAACTACCTAATAATATATAAAGCAATTATTCTTACCTTAAGCCCATATTTTCAATACATCTCCAGATTCAAAAAATTTTCTCTTATCGAATGATTATAGATTATGTAAAAAAAAATTTTTTTTATGGAGGAGTTTGGATTTGATTTGATTATAATAGTACTGTAATAGATCAAGAATTTTTTTTTTTTTTTTTTGAGGCTATTTTTTTAAGACAATTTTTGTGTGAATATCTTAAGATCTTGAGTCGACTTTTGAACCCTCTGCTTATTCTAGATTCAGTGACGTAGATCAACGGAAGTATTATAAAAGAAAAAAAAAACATTTGAGATCAAAAACAGAAGTTCGTTAATTACCGGTTAAACTATTTGATAATCTATAGTCTCACCATTCTAACTACAGTAATAAGTTAAAAGAAAAGAAGAAGTTTTTCCCTATTTATGATCAATAACATGTTATTTAATAATATGAAATTTGATTTTCCTGGATTTCTACCATGGACGGCTCAACTTAGGTAAAAAGCCTCATAGGCATTTACTAGAATCATAACTTATAGTCAGTTCAGTTTAAAGTTAGAATATATGTCATCCAATTTCTGGTCATATAGAACAGTTTGATATATCGCACCGATATATAAAGTGCCGTTGGTATAACATCATGTTGTATCATGATATTAATAATTTATGTATTTCAAAGTAATCCGATTGATGATTTACATCGAAACTCGTTTTACTTGAATTTCATTATATCTGATGCAATGATATGCATCTCACCAATTTCATCCCAAAAAAAAAAAAGACCAAAAGTTTATCCGAATATCGGAATAAAAACCTAGCGATCGATTCAAAGCATCCATATTTAATGTTACGTGTACTAATATCCATAATAGATGTATCATTTACTTAGTTAAAGAGATGGCCACGAGTTTTTTCAAGGCGCATTTGAGTATAGTTTCTTGGAACCCTCCAACCCTTTTATTATTATTATTAAAAATTAAAATATATGGTTTCTGATCAGTAGAAATCCATTGCCACTTCAGTTTCTTTTTAACTGATGCATATCTTTTTTCATGTATGATAGGATATAGCCGTTGAATTTATTATACTATTGAATAGCTTTTTCAAATAAATAACAGTTCCCTAACGCATCCAACTAATTAGATATTTTTTGTTGAGTTTTTGCCATGGTTCAATTACATACAGTATATATACTCTAGAGGCCAATTTAATTTAATTATATACTCTCCAAACCTCTTCAAAGTTATTTTAGTATCAACATGCTATTTTACAGTAGCAGTTATATAAATATCACGCCTTTTTAAGATCGTATAGTATTACTATGATTTATTCTTTAATATTAAAAGCATGTACTTATAGGTATATACAGTATATCCTGGCGCACTGCAGTATTCCAAAGGAAATATATTCATCAACAAAAACAAGAAAAAAAATTTTACCCCTCTTTGAAGAAAAAATTTTTCACAACTAAGACATCAAAACCGTTACAGTTAAGCCTAGGTTAATTAAGCTTAAATAAGAAATATTTTACCCCTCCCCCTACATTTAATTACAGACTGATGAACAGAACAGAGAACCCTTAAAATTTGATACCATGGGTCTATTCATTCAAAAAACTTCGTTTAACATCGAGTAAGTCTCGGCAAATAAGTCAATTAACTTCGCCTTTAACACTACTGTGCAGTTAACGAAAATTTTTTATTAGAATCAGGGTTCAATAACTTCGTTTTTTTTCTTCCCTACAGGAATAGTGTCAATCAATTGACAAGCGGAAATATACTTATACATGCTACTTTTTTGATAATGAAAAAATTCGAGATAATATTATAATTCAAATTTTAACTTAGGTATGAAAAAAAAAACCCAACCTATAGAGCTAGTATCTGTGAACTAGCCTATAGATGAGACTAGAAGTGGAGTTTTTCCTAAAAGGATAAAAAAAAAATCAAGCTTGGTCGGGTTGGGTTTCTATAATACCTTCAACGGTTTTTTTCAATGACTCTTAAAACTAGTTTAGGTAACTTTTTAACCCGGTATAGGTTTCAAGCTTTAACCCCAGTGACACTGTATAACTAACTGAGGCTTTATATTTAAGTGTGTAGATAACCGAATTTTGTAGTTAAAAGAGGCGTACTTGTACGTTAATTGGGTGTGGTATTAATACATGTATAGAGCTGAAATTTTTTTTGAAGATCTTTGACTCAAACGATCGAGCAGAACGTTACCACTTTAAAAAATTATAGCCTAATATTTACGTGATAATGAAGGATCAGTACTTAGCATATCGATCTGATAATAGAGTTACAGCTCTGCTGGCCGATATGTATGTAGTTAATTGTAGCTCTGTTTATCTCCGAAATTGATTTAGAGTTGTAATTGGCTAGCTTACTCAAAAAATATATATCAGGATCGATGACCTACATATAACCTGCTGTTATCGATATATAACATTTAAAATGAGTTAGTATACTTGATCAGGTATACACCAATTAATTGGATAATTATAATCTACATGTATATCAGATATAATAATATTTAACACCAGCTACAGGCTCTATGAATTTGGGAGATCTAATTCAGCAAAAATTAAGGAATACTTCTCAATCGTAATTAATTAATATTCTCTAATACCTAACCTGGGTCTTAGCTGGCCTTTTTTTCAAACAATAATATCAGGTATATAGCCTACCGTACCAACATATCTTGAGTATATATAAACAGTATATCTTTGGACCACAATTGTACAAATATATCTATAATGGTCTATATATATATTCTACCCAAATAGTGACATTTAAATATTGACAATGCTGTTTGTTTTTGTGAAGCTTATTAGTTAAATATTGATCATCTAAGTTTTACTTGATTTAACTTTTAAGCTGTATTAATTAATTCAAAAAATTCATCGATCTCCTATTTAAATTACCGGGTTACATGCAATTACATGCATTAATGCATATTATACATGTATGCATGTCTACTCAGACCGGTAGTTTGTAACATATATTTCCGGGCAACGTTTTTTTTCTCAAATAAAAAGTTTTTCCGACCGATCTACTATACAAAATTAAATTGATACAAAAGATACTATTGAAACTCTTGACTCAAAAAAATGAAAATTTCCCTGCTGCGCTTATTATTAGACAGAATCAAGTTATAGATTTAGATTGATTGCCAATTAGATTAAATTTAGATCCTAATAAGTCAATTTGCAACGACACCTTGGTTAACAATGGCTATGGATCCTTGAGTACCTGTAGGTAGACATTGCATCCAATTTTACAATTCTCAGAATCATCGATTGGATGTGTGATTGATACTTGGGACTAGTAACTGGTATAAATTAATCAACCGAATGATCAAATGAATTCTTGAAAAACTTTGGTTTTCCAGCTGTTTTAAAGTCAAAGATGACTAAATATATATCAATTTTCTTAGATATCTTGGTGCAACCAGAATTAGTATTTGGTTGGAATAAAAATCAATTGATATCTGTTACATAATATATCATTGCAATTTAAATTTTATGAGGATTTCTATAGATTTTCAATGGAGAACTGAAACTACCTATAAAATTTAGTTAACAATAATAAAACAAAAAAAATTAATTCAACCCCAGTCTTAAATTAATTATAAATATATATAATTTCTTATAAGATATGGGGATAGATTTTAACGGGGAAAACTAGATCTGAAATTGTCTACAATATATTGAATTTAGAACCAAATCTGAATTTAAATTGTCTGAAGTAATTAATTGAGAAGCACACAATGGTTTCTTTTTTCCTATATAACTTGCACGAGTACTACTAATTAAAAAAAGAAAAAACCAATTGGAGTTAGATTTGATTTTGTTGAAACATAGAAAAATATATGTAACCTTTAAGTTGAAGATAGCTAGTCCAACATTAATATTGGTATACACTTAAAAAGACTAGTTGTATTAGCTTAGTCTATATATAGTATACTGTATATATCAATCATGCCTATAAGCTTAAATTTAAGGATACTAACTACAAAAACTTGGAATACTAGAGATCTTATCTAATTATATAATAGAATACCCATCAGAAAAATAATAGTATAATTAAACTTCAGCCTCGTTTAGATTTCTCACATGTATATAAGGTTTTAATTATTCCTCAAATACATTGGTGGCTAAGATATACCTTACAATCACCCAGGAAGGATTTTTCACAACCGTCTACATGTAGTTCTACTTTCTCTTGATATATATACTGTATGTATATGAATGCGCATGCATGCACCCATATACTGTATCTAAACAGTAATAAGTATACAACTTATATATATTCCCATCCCATTTAAAAAAATATTCTATATATTCTTTATATAGTAATTAATTACTATAGAGTATCTGTAGCAAGTTACCGTTTATTGGCGTAGATAATTACCAATGGTGATTGCACGTAATTCATATATGATCGATCATATGCACAACTATGTCGACAATTAAATTATAATAATCCAACACTTACTTAAGTTGGAAAAACCTTTTCTTTTAAAGATATATAACATAGAAGTTTACAATCAAGCTTAAATTTAAGAGTTCAATTTATAGGCATCGAGCTAACGTTAATAGTGATACCATTGGGTTATATATCAGTTTTTGTTTTGTGGGCTAACTTTCTTTTTCTCTTGCCAAGAAAGTTTAGAAACCATATACCAAACACGATCACGTCGTACTATTTATACTGTAATATTAATAAATTTAAACCCGAAACACGCTTGAAATATAAACTAACACTCTATCCTAATTAAACTTCATAAACCAACCTAATTATAGAACTATAATAATAATATTTTGTTTCCTCTTCATAAGAATAAAAATAATAAACAGAAAAACATTCTCTTCTATTAAAGTAAAAAAAAAGAAAAAAACTCTATGCAAACTTATATCATATATATGTAAACTATGCTCATGTTGAAATTTTTTTTTTAAATCTTTCTAAACAACTTTCACTATCTAAAACACTTAAAACTTCACCTTGAGCTACTTGATTCATCCAATATTGATGATAATCAAATACTAATCTATGATGATATTCCAATAAAGCTTGAGTACAATCCCCACCTAATTGATCAACAATTTTTAAAATTTCATTATAAATAATATTATCATTTAATTGTAAAATATAAAGACTCATATAAATAGAAACTAAAGCAGCACTATACCAAGGTTCATTAAAATTATTTTTTAATTTATTTGAACCACTTTCTTTTAATAATTTTTTAAATCTATAATCATAATTTAAACATAATGAATATAAACAATTTAAACCAAATTCTCCAGTACTTCTAAAATCAGTTGTTGGATTTTTTGAATTTTGAAATCCTAATAATATCCAATTTCTATCACCTTTTGAACCTTTTTTTGTTTCACCAGTTAATATAATATCATATAATTCCATTAATTTTAATTTATTTTTTTCCCATGTAATTTTATTATTACTTAATACTTTTGATTGTTTAAAAGTTAATTTTAAATCTTTAAAAATTATTAATGAATCATAAATTAATTGTCTTTTATCATGATTTATTTTTTTAATTGATACTATTGCTTCAGTTGTTAATTCTATACTAACTGTTGAAATATTATTATTATCATTTGTATTTATATGTTCTAAAACTTGTTGTAATTCTTTACTTGTTAATAATTGTACTACAATATCTGATATTTTTGTCATTCTATTTATACTACTTTTACCATAATAACATCTTGATATTGTTTTAATTGTTGAATAAAGTTTTGACCATAAAAATATTGAATAATTATTTTCTGCTTTTAAAACTTTCCATGCAATCCAAGTAATCATTTTATTACTTGTAGTATATCCAAGTTGTGTATCCATTCTATTTAGCACTTCTTTCACTCGTCTATTGATTAATTAATTAAAAAAAAAATTAGTGCAAATAAAAAAAAAAAAAATAAAAACTTGACCTGTCAAAACTATTAAACATCCCAACTAGATTAAATTGGAACGAAAAAAGTAGTACCGTCCACCAGCTTGACTGGACCCCTTTTTATATCTCGCGCGGTACAAAACGCGGTTTATTAACTGTCTAAATTGGACAGCAAAACAACACGTCCTTATACCCGTCCCAAACAGTCAGCCACATATCACCTGATTTTTGACTTTTCACGTGACGGAAAAATTTTTTCTCCATTTTTTTTTTCACTGCACAAAAAAAAGCTCATCACAAAAAAAATGACTCTTTCCAATGCATAAGAAAATTTTTTTTTTATTTTTTTTTATTGAATTTTTTTCTGTAAATTTTTTTTTTTGAATTTTTTCAAATACATGCATCATTGCATTTCTTTTAGAAAAAATCTTTTAAAAACCTTCACCAACTTTAAACCACCTATATTCAAAAGAACCATACAGACAGTCAATTCAATTCCAAAACACAAAATTCCAAATAATCCATTAACAATGGCTGAATCAACAGAATTATCAAATATGTTTAAAAAACTTGGTTTAAATCCAGTTGAACCATATCAAGGTAGTAATCCAATTCAAAATTCAACTGATTTATTTCGATCTTATATTACAAAAGAAATGTCAAGAATTACTAATGTTGATGAATCAATTATTTTCCCAGCATTAGAACGAACTAATCAAAGTGAAAGAGGTGATTTAACAATTCCAGTACCAAGATTTAGAATTAAAGGTAAAAAACCAGATGAATTAGCAAAAGAATGGGCATCAAATTTTCAATGTGGTGAATTAATTAAAGAAGTTACTGCAGCAGGTGTATTTTTACAATTCTATTTTAATCATGATGTTTTAAAAAATATGGTTATTAAAGATATTTTAACTAAAAAAAATACTTATGGTAATTCATCAATTGGTAAAGATAAAAATGTTGTAATTGAATTTAGTTCACCAAATATTGCAAAACCTTTCCATGCTGGTCATTTAAGAAGTACAATTATTGGTGGTTATTTATCACATTTACATGAAAGAATGGGTTATAATGTTACAAAATTAAATTATTTAGGTGATTGGGGTAAACAATTTGGTATTTTAGCAGTTGGTTATAAAAGATATGGTGATGATAAATTATTAGAAAGTGATCCAATTAATCATTTATTTGAAGTTTATGTTAAAATTAATAAAGAAATTACTGAAGAAAAAGAATCAAATGAAGAAAAATTATCAAAAACTGATGATGAAGCAAGAAGTTATTTTAAATTAATGGAAAATGGTGATAAAGAAGCATTAAAATTATGGGAAACTTTTAGAAATTTAAGTATTGAAAAATATAAAGAAACTTATGGTCGATTAAATATTCATTATGATAGATATAAAGGTGAATCATTAGTTAGTAAAGAATCAATGTTAAATGCAGAAAAATTATTTGAAGAAAAAAATTTATTAACTGATGATCAAGGAGCAAAATTAATTGATTTGACTCCTTATAATAAAAAATTAGGTAAAGCAATTGTTAAAAAAAAAGATGGTACAACATTATATTTAACAAGAGATGTTGGTGAAGCAATGGATAGATATAATGATTATAAATTTGATAAAATGATTTATGTTATTGCAAGTCAACAAGATTTACATACAGCACAATTTTTTAAAATTTTAGATTTAATGGGATTTGATTGGGCTAAAAATTTACAACATGTTAATTTTGGTTTAGTTCAAGGTATGTCAACAAGAAAAGGTACTGTTGTCTTTTTAGATCATATTTTAAATGAAACTAAAGATGCTATGCATGAAGTTATGAAACAAAATGAACATAAATATAATCAAATTGAAAATCCTGAAGAAGTTGCTGATTTAGTTGGTATTGCTGCTATTATGATTCAAGATATGCAAGCTAAACGAGTTAATAATTATTCATTTGATTGGAAGAGAATGTTAAGTTTTGAAGGTGATACTGGTCCTTATTTACAATATGCTCATGCAAGATTATGTTCAATGGAAAGAAAGGCAAAAGAAGTTGGTGTTGAAATTAATGATATTGATTCATTAGATTTAACAAAATTAACTGAACCAATTGCAATTGAATTAGTTAGAGTATTAGTTCAATTCCCAGATGTTTTATTAAAAGCATTACAAAGTTTAGAACCATCAACTGTTGTTACTTATTTGTTTAAATTAACTCATACTGTTTCATCATGTTATGATATTTTATGGGTTGCTGGTCAAGAAGAAGAATTAGCAAAAGCAAGATTAGCTTTATATATGGCAGCTCGACAAGTTTTATACAATGGTATGATTATTTTAAATTTAACACCAGTTGAAAGAATGTAAATATTATATAATTCTATGATAATCCACCTCTACCAAAAAAATCTGATATTACTTTAAATTTATTATCATTTTCTTTTAATGCTGTAAAAAATAAATCATTTCTTTCACTTAATTCATCTTGAGCTCTTCTAACTGCTTTAATTTGATCCAAATCATTTAAACATTTTGGACAATTAATTGATTCATCAACATAATCTGCTAAACATCTTTGATGATATGAATGTTGACATTTAAAATGAATTGCTGGTAAATCTAATGTTTGATTACATGATTCACATTTTGTATATTGAATAACTAATGGTTCATTAATTAATTTATCAATTTCTTTTTGTTTAATTAATGTTTCTTTTTTATATGACAATGATAATTTTTCATTATTTTCAATTTCTTGTTGTTCTAATTGAATTAAATCAATTAAATAGGGTCGAATTGATCCAATATTTGTTACATTATTTGATGATAAAGTTTCAATAATTTGTAATGGTGCCATAATTTTTTCAATCTTTATTTTATTTAAAATTTTTTCAAATTTTTCATTACCTAATTCATTAAAAATTCCTTTTGAACTTGTGAAAAAATTTAATGCTAATGGATATAATTCTTTAATATTTGGATTATTATCTAAAATTTCATTTGCTTTTGTTAAATTTTTGGATGCAATTGATTTTCTAAATAAATCTAATTGATAATTTTCATCATTATTTCTTGCAATCATTTCACCTTCTTGATAATTTGATAAATGACTTAATAATAATAATGTATTTTTATCAATTTTATTATCTTGATTAATTAATTGTTTTGCTTTTAATTGCCATTCTTTTTTTTCTTTACTTGATTGTGATTTATTTGATAAATTTAGATACATTTCATATAATGTTGATATTAAATCAATTTTATTTTTTGATGTTCCTTCAAATTTATCATAACTTTCTAAACATGCTTCTAAAAAAATTACAAATTCTGATGGATGATCAATAAAACTTGAAAAAATTAATCTTGGTTTTGGTGGTTGATAAGTTGGTTCTTTAATTTGTTCTTGTTCTTGTTGTTGTTGTTGATCTTGACTAAAAGGTGATGAAATATTGGTCATATAATTAACAAATGCTCTATAAGATTGTAATACTGGTTGATTTTTTATACTTGATTTTGTTGATTCAACATCATCATTAATATTTTCATTTGGTAATTCAATATTTAAATCTTTTGGTATATATTTACCAGTAAATAATGTAATTAATAATGCAGTTGTTTCCATTGGTAATTGATTTAATAATGTTTTTGAATGTTGTAATAAAATATTTAAAATATCATTAAATTCTAAACATTGAATATATTCTAAACATTTTTTATAATCTTTTAAATCTCTAATTAATATTAAACTTGCTAAATCACAATCACCAATTTTTTGAGCTAAATAACTTGCTAATGAATAATAACCACTTTGTCGACATATTTTAATTGCAGTTTCAAAATCAAAATTTTTTTCAAAAGAATTTTTTTCAATAAATTGTGATAATTTGGTTATATTTTTAATTTTTGCATAATTATTTAATAATAATGTTGAATGTTCTTTATTTGCTTTACCAATTTCATGTAATTTTTCCAAATATTTTATTAAATATTCAATTTGTTGTGATTCTCTATATTTTAAAACAATTTTTGAACTTTGATTATAATTTATTGATATTAAGTAATGATTCATTGCTTCATCTAATTCTCCTTCATTATATAAAAAATCTCCATATTCACTTTCAATTTCTAAAATTTTATTATTATTAGCATTTAAATTAATAGCTAATTGAATTGCTAAATCATATAAATTTCGTTGTTTTAAAATATCTAATCTAATATTTAAATCTTTTTCAATAATTGAATATAATATTCCATCAGTACTTAAAATATTAATATTATCCCATTGAATAAAAATATTTCTAACACCATTTGGAATTTGTCCATTAAATGCAATATATTTATTTATAGTATCAATAATTAAAATTCTTGTTGTATTTGAATCAATTAAATTATCCAACATATTATTATTATTAGTTGATCCAGTGGTTATAATTAAATATTGTTTATAAAATTTAATATTTTTTTTTGGAATTTCAAATATAAAAGATTCACTTCTTAATTTTGATGTATAATAAACAATTGAATTATCTCTTGCAACAATTAAATTAGAATTTGAATCTAAATCACTACAACCAACTGAACAACCCTCATTTTTATCTAACATGATTTCAATTTTATTATTATTACTACCAAGTGTTGAAATTGTAAAAACTTGACTAACATTTGTAACAAATAAATAATCCAAATCATAAAAATGTAATCCAGTAATTGGATTATTTGATTGATAAATTGTTCTATATTTAAATCCTCTATCATGAATAAAATCACCTCTAACTGCAATAATTGTCCCATCTGCATAACCTAGAACCATAGTTTTATAATTTGATGCAATTGTAAATGCACTAACTGGGAAAGTATTATTATTATTTCTAATATCTGCAGTGAAATGACAATGAATTGATCCATCTTTTGTTGATTTATCTAAATTCCATAAATTAATTATTAATGATTCACCTAATTTTTCACTTATTGTTAATAATAAACTAGTATTGGTTAAATATTTCATTTTAATAATTGATCTATCAGGATCATTAATGGCTTTAAATTTTAATTTAATTTGCATATCTTTTGTAAATTCTTTTATAATCCCATTATTGGATGCCATAAAAACTGTTTTATCATATCTACCTGGACATATTGAAGTTAATCCAGGATCTGAATATAAGATGTTTTCATCATCTTGTATTGAAGGGTCTTTGATTGGTTGTGAATCAAAGAAATTGAACTGTCGCCACTATTACTATTAGTATGATTATTTGTTCTTTTTAGAACTTACCGAGTTCAATGACATTATTTTGGTGATTGTTTATATGTATGTTTATGAGTGATTAAGGAGTGTGCTGATAGACTTTGGATTGTTTAAAGTTTACAAAAACAAAAAAAACGAAACAATATTTAGAAATCAAGAATTAGGAATTGGGAGGAATTGAGATTTAATGCTTGCGCACGCATATTTTTACCTTTCAAAAAAAATTAAAAAAAATCAAAATCATCTCAGTGCGGCTCAGATTTTTTTTTTTTTTTATCAATTTTATAAATTTTTTTTTCAAACATCAAAATTTTTTTTTTTATCATCATCAATTTATTTATAATCAACCAAAAACTGCATTATCATCACAACTACACATAACACAAAATGGGTAAAGTCAAGAAAACAAGAAAATTTGCACAAAAAAAATTAATGATAAAAAAAAATGATGATAGATTAAAAAAAAATCAAGAAAAACCAAAACCAACAAAAAAAGATGAAGAATTAGTTAAAGAAGTTCCACAAGTATCATCAGCATTATTTTTTCAATATAATGAAGCTATTAAACCACCATATCAAGTATTAGTTGATACAAATTTTATTAATTTTAGTATTCAAAAAAAATTAGATTTAGTTAGAGGAATGATGGATTCATTATATGCAAGATGTATTCCAATTGTTACAGATTGTGTTATGGCAGAATTAGAAAAATTAGGTCCAAAATTTAGAATTGCATTAAGAATGGCAAGAGATCCAAGAATTCAAAGATTAACTTGTAGTCATAAAGGTACTTATGCGGATGATTGTATTGTTAGTAGAGTTCAACAACATAAATGTTTTATTGTGGCAACTAATGATGCTGATTTAAAGAGAAGAGTTCGAAAAGTTCCGGGTGTACCTTTAATGAGTGTTGGTGGTCATAAATATGTTATTGAAAGATTACCAGATGTTTTTTAAGAGCTTTTCATTATTGGAAAGCTTTTTTTGTATTTATTTATAATTTTTTAATGAAAAGACTTTTTTATTTATATATATATCTTATATGCCATTTGTATTAAAGGAATTTTTTTTCTTAGTCACTTGAGTAGTCCAGTAATTGAAATTATCAGGATAATGTACAAATTGTACATCTATAGGAGCTTGTTCGAATATCGTATATGTAATAGACTTCGCTTTTCGATGTATATATAGTATCAGACTATAGTGGCCAATAGCTACAAACTCAAAATACATGCATGTATACATCCACACACGCAATATAAACCAAGCAGATATTTCTGTTACTTTAAATTTAAAAGTTATCTATTACACTTGATCTATCACAAAACATCTTTATTCATCTATTGTTATATGATCTTAACTTTTCTTCTTGATAATGATAAATCAAAGTTGTATTCTCCATAAAATTGGATTATTAGTGCCGAGACATTCTTCAAGCAGGCATTAGCAAGCTCCGATCACGTGTTTAGTCAAAAAAATAAAAAAAAAAAGGTGAAATCGTGTACCTTAAATTTTTTTATTTTCTATTACAATATTCAACAACACTTGGACTTTTTTGTTTTCTTTGCATCCTATATACATCAATAAAAACAATCATGCTACTAAGTCGTAGGTGGATTAAAACATTAATACAATTCTTAATTGCATTATTCTTTATAACAATAATCATATTAGCAACAGATCGATATGAATATTTACCAACAAGTACACATAATAAATTACAAATATCAACCCCAGGAACAGTTATAACAGATATAAAATTAGTAGCATGTGTTACAAAGACAGGATGTAATACTGAAAATAAAAATGATTGGATTAAAATTCCAAAAGAATTATACTTAGGTAAAAATTGGTCAAGATATCAATATTTAGTTGTTAAAAAAGAATTAAAAGAAAAAATCAATAAAGAAAATAAAAAAGTTATATCAGATATTTCAATAAATAAACCAAATGATCCTGAAAATTGGGAGAAAAAAGGTTATTTATATGTAAAATTTGATACATTAAATGATAATTCAATTACTGATATTGATATATTATATGGTAGAGATGCAGCAGAAGCAAGAATGAATTGGAAATTAAAAGATGGAATAATTGGTGATATTCAAATAACAGAACCACGATTATCAATAAAATATGGTAATAATAAAAATCCAGATATTAAATTAAAAATTAAAGAAAATGGGAAATTTAAAATTTTACAAATTGCAGATTTACATTTAAGTACAGGAGTTGGTGAATGTATTGATCCGTTACCAAGTTATTCACAAGGATGTGAAGCTGATCCAAGAACAATAGATTTTTATAAAAGATTATTAGATCATGAAAATCCAGATTTTGTTGTATTAACAGGAGATCAAATTTATGGACAAGAATCTCCTGATAGTCAAACATCAATGTTAAAAGCAGTTGCACCATTATTTGATAGAAAAATTCCTTATGCAATGATTTTTGGTAATCATGATGATGAAGGAAGTTTAAATAGACAAGAAATGATGGAATTTGTTGAAACATTACCATATTGTTTAAGTTCAAAAGGACCAGATAATATTAAAGGAATTGGAAATTTTATTTTACAAGTTGAAGATAATAAAACAGATAAAAAAGCATTAACATTTTATTTTTTAGATACTCATAAAAGATTACCAAATCAAAAAAAGACACCAGGATATGATCATATTAAACAAGATCAAATTGATTGGTTATTAAAAGAATATAATAATTTAAAACCTTCACAAATTGAAAATCAATTAAGTATGGCATTTATTCATATTCCAGTACCAGAATATGTTAGAAGAGGTAATAAATATATTGGAAATTTTAAAGAAGGTTCAACAGCACCAAGATATAATAGTCATGCAAGAGATGCATTTGTTAAAGCAAATATTCAAGTGGTTGACGCTGGACATGATCATGTTAATGATTTTTGTATGTATGATGATCATACTTCTGATAATTTGGGAAAAATTTGGTTATGTCATGGTGGTTCAATTGGAGAAGGAGGATATGCTGGATATGATGATTATGTTAGAAGAAGTAGATTATTTGAAATTGATATTAATGAAGGTTATATTAGCACTTGGAAGTATAAAAATGAAGAAGAATTGAAACCATTTGATTATCAAAAATTAGTTGATAAGAATGAAATTGTTCCATTGTTATAGGTTTGTATCTTATATATCTTATTTATAGTTAATGTTATTTATTTGTTAGAAAAATAGTTTATTTGTATTAGTGGGGAATATATCCTCAACACGCGTAATTTAAGCTTGTTTAAGGTCGTTTAAGCTTTGTTTTGTTCAAGCGAAAAATATCAAAAAAAAAAAAAAAGTGGTGCTAAAAAAAAAATTTCCCAATTGCTGAAAAAAAAAAAAAAAAATGATTAGACATTTTTATTTCTCACTTTTTTTTTTATCATTAAACTTTAAACTGATTACACATCACCCACTTCATCCGACAGAACAAAACCTTTTACTATTAATACAAAAATATTCAATATTATTTATTTATTTATTTATTCATTCATGCATCATTAATAATGAATCATGGTAGTAGCTAATAATAACACTAATCCTATACAAACCACAACTCAACATGCGCGACAAGGTACTATTCATTTAATTCGAAATTTAAAAGTTGCACAATTAAAACAAGTATTAAGAGAATATAATTTATCAACAGCAGGAGTTAAAAATGTTTTAATAAATCGACTAAATGAATATATAGATCAATGTACTAGAAGAAATGCAACTGGTGATATAAATCAAATGAATCATTTTATTAGAAATGTAATAAATAATGAAGCAAATCAAACTAGTCCAAATAGAAGAACTGGTGTACCATATCCACAAGTTCGAAATTTAAATCCAAGATTACCCCCTGGATTACCTCCAACAACAGCAACTACTCCTCCAACTAACAATTTACCTAGACCAATTCGAACTAATAATTATCAAATTAATTTAAAAAAACAAATTTTTTTTGAACCAATAAAACAATTAGGTGAAATTATGGGTTTTATGTTAAGTCAATTTGTTACAGATAAACAAACTCAAGGTAGAAGTTTTATATTATCACCACAAGATCAACAAGAAATAAAATCAGGTAATAGAAGTGTTTATGTTATTGTAACACCATATTCAATAAGTCATCCAAATCAAGAAACTAATATTGAATATCCCGATCGAAATTTTGAAGTTAAAATAAATGGTCAAGTAATACCACCAAGTTATAAAGGATTTAAAAAAAAACCTGGAACTTCAAAACCAGTTGATTGTACACAATTTATAATTGATGGTATAAATAGTAATAGAGCAAGACATGCATTAGATATTAATATGTATCAACCAACTGGTAAAAGTTTTTTAATTGCTGCATATTTAGTTAGGAAAAAAACACCAAATGAAATTGTTGAAGAAATTTTAAAGAGACCAACATTAACAAAACAAAGTGTTATTGATAGAATTAATGAAGAAAATAATGATGAAGATATTGAAGCAATGAGTACAACACATAAATTAAAGGATCCAGTTAGTTGTGGTAGAATTAAAATACCAATTAGAAGTAATAAATGTCAACATGTTGATTGTTTTGATGCAGAAAGTTTTATAATGTTACAAATGCAAGCACCAACTTGGGAATGTACAGTTTGTAATAAAAAAATTGATTTTGAATCTTTAGCAGTTGATGAATATATTCAAGAAGTTTTGAAGAATACACCAAATGATGTTGATGAATTTGAAGTACAACCAAATGGACAATGGAATTTACATAGAAATGATCAAGTTATAGAGAATAATGAGAATGAGAATAATCATTATGGTGATGAAAATATAAAGATGGAAGATATTGATGATTATGATAGTGAAGAAGAATTATATCAAAGAGTTCAAAGAGGTAAATTGATGAGAAATAATGAAAAAAGAAAGAGTATGCAAGGTACAAGTAATTCACCAATTGTTATTGATATGTTAAGTGATGATGATGATATTGTTGTTAGTACAAATAATAATAATAATAACGATAATAATGATAATAGATATCAAGTACCATCGAATGTATTGGATTTTGGAAATTCATCTTTAGCACCGAATTTATCAAATAATACATCTAATTCAGCTAATTCATCACCAATTAGACCTGTTGATATGGGTACAAGTAGTTTAATGAGTAATAGTAGAGATAGGAATCTTGGAATTGGAATAAGGAATGGTAATGCTAATGCTAATTTAAATAATGGAGGTGATTTATTTCAAGGTAGTAATAGTTCACTTTTTGGTAGAACTAATTTTCAAGTAAATCATTCAAGAGTACCACAATCAGCACCACCTCCCCCAGCTTTACATTTACCAGGTGAAGGTAGATTAGTTGAGCATACTAATAATAACAATAATGATAACAACACTAATGGAAATACTAACAATTATAATGGTAATGGTAATGCAAGAAATGTTAATGGTAATGGTAATGGTAATACTAATGGTAACATGGCACGTCCATTACATGGTACATTTACTAATCCAAATAATCGATTAACACCTGGAGCATTACCAGATACATCACGACCACGACAACAACCACCTCAACAACCACAAGCATTTCAAGAAGTCATTGATTTAACTCTAAGTGATGATGAATAATTTTTTCTTATCTAGTATTTATTTTATTTATTTTTTTGTATAATATATATAACAGTTGTCTTTTAATAACAAAAAAAAACAAACACTATTTAATAAATGGAATACCAGTTCCAACTTTTTTTTTATAATCTAAATATTTTTCACCAAAAAATTCAATTAAATATTCTTCTTCAGCTTCAATTCTATCATTAAAAAATCTCCATAAAACAATTGTAAAACCAATAAAACTAATACCATTTAACATCCAAATTTGTAAACCTAACCCCCAAATGAAAAAACCAAAATAAGATGGATGTCTAATTAAAGAATAAATACCTTGAGTAACTAATTCATGATCTTGATTTTTTTTAATTTGAACAATATGATTAAAATTTTTATTTGCATGAATCATTGCTAATGATCTAATAATTTGTCCAATAATTGCAATAATTAATCCAAATAATGATATTAAAAAAAATTTGTTAGTATTTAAATAATTCGATAAAAAAATTGATAATATTGTTGATTCTAATAATGATATAATTTGAGCTAATGTATATGCATAACCATTATTTAATATAAAAGATTCAGAATGAACTCTTGATGGATTATATAATGCAGTAATATAAAATTCCAAAAAATGAAATAAACATAAAAATGATGTATAAATTAATGGTCTTTTAAATTGATTATAATGAATTGATAAGATTATTGTTATTGTACCAACAATACCTAATAATAATGAAGTTAGAGAAATTTTTGCAACATTCATTTGTTTTGGTGGTGTATAGAAATATTGACGAGGTGGTGGGTTATAATGTTGAGAATTCATTTTTAGACGAAGAGCATCTGAACAACTATTTATACTTTTTCTTAGCTTGATTGGTGGTACTAATGATTAATGGATTGATTATGGTTGTTTTTAGTTCTTCAGGGGAAATCTAGTGTAATTAATGATTTGAGGATTGTCCCAATTTAGATAGAACAATGTCCAAATTTTTAGTCTTGGAAAAATTTCAAATCACGAAATTTTAGACACCAAAACAAAAAAAAAAATCTCCGAGATTTTTACGACACCACATTGTTTTTTTTGACACCCTCCATCCTCAAACCCTCAAATACACATACATAACAGAACTGAACTCAGCATTGATAATACAATAATAGAAGTAAAATGGAAGAACATAAAAAAATCTCTACATCATCTAACCCCACTTCACATGTCATCACACCAGCATCACAAAAACTAGTTAATTCAAGTGCATTAGATTTATTAATTATAGAAATAGTACCAATGGTTCAAAGAATTGTTCAAGAACTTATACCAGAAAATAATAATAATAATAATAGTAATGAAGATGATATATATTATAGAATTGAAGGATATGGTTATAGAGTTGGACAAGGATTAGCCGAAATTTTTACAAAAGATAGAGCAAGATTTTCAGATACAAATCAACAAGAATTAGATATAATGAAATTTATTTGTAAAGAATTATGGCCAATATTATTTAAAAAACAAATTGATAATTTAAAGACTAATCATAGAGGAACATTTGTTTTAATTGATAATAATTTTAAATTTTGTCAAAGAATGGCAACTGGTGAAAATAGTCAAGAAACTATTCATAAAGCAACTCCATTTTTATGGTTCCCTGTTGGTATATTAAGAGGGGTTTTAAATCGGTTAGGATTAAAAAATAGCCAAGTTAGTTTTGATAGTCAACAATTACCAAATGTTAGTTTTAATATTCAAACTAGTTGATGAAAAGACTTTTTGAAAAAAGAGTTAATTTTGCATATTTATATATTTAATTAGATTATTGATATAGTAAATTTGATTATTGATATAACAACAGGTGTCTGTATGTCCTACTGGTACCTTGTACGTAAAATAATTTCCCCATATTAATGCGGCTTATTAAACATACACAGTACTCTACCTACTAGTTTGTATAGACACGATTGCGAAATGAATCTCAAAAAAATAGTGAATAAATAAATAAATTATATAATAGCTTAGCTCTTGTAAATGAACTCATAATCCATTATAATAATAACAAGTTTTAAAGTGGTCACTTGTGTAATCAAAGTTCTGGAAGATGGTAAGTGTCAAAGTTGGTGAACATCATGGATAGTATAGATGCTACTTTAACACAATTTGGCCCGCTTTTACAATTGTCGGATTATGCAAAAACCTGAATCTAAGTATTAACCAGAAACCTTCTTCTTCATTGATAATTGAATGTTCTAATACTAACAGCGTATAACACACGCCCATTCTTAATCAACCTAAAAATACTTTCCAAACCATTTTGGTAAATTAGTTTCTTTTCTTTCCAATAATTTCATTTGATTTGTATCAAATGCTTCAATATGTAATTCAATTAAAACTCTACCACCTTTTGCACCAGCAAATCTTCTATATTCATCACTAATACTTGCCAAATTCCAACCTTGTAATCTTCTTAAACAACCAATAATAGTACCAGTTCGATGTCTACCCATTCCACAACAAACTAAAATAGGATATTTAAAACTATTTAATATAATATCTAATGCTTGAATAATAGAACTTTCAGTTAATTGATCCCAAGGATTTGAACCTTCAGTAACAACACCTAAATGATGAAATTCTATATCATTATCATCAGCAAATGCTAAAAATTTATCTGAAGGATCTTCAACTGCTAACCATAATATTGTTTTTAAATTTAATTCTTTTAAAAATGGGAAATTAATTGGTGATGGTTGACCAGATCTATATAATTGTCTTTCAACTGGTGCAAAATTTAATGGTGGAACAATTCGAACTGATGGTGGTTTTGTTATTATTTTGGTTATTGATTCTTTACCTTCTATAACTGTATCTGCGGGTCTAGTATTAGTTGATTCCATTCTTCAATCTTCTTGAACCTGAACGAAGGTTATTTTATTGTAATGGTGTTATGTGTTGTGTTGTTGTTGAATGATGGATTTTTTTGTCTTGAGATTTTTCGTTATTTTATTATTTTTGTTCCCAAATTGAACTGAATGAACGAAAGTTATCGGCGGAACAACCCAAAAAAGGAAATTTCACCGATAATTCTCGTCTCCTTTTTTTTTAAAGTATTTTTTTTAACACGTTCGACAAAAAGATAAAAAAAAAATTATTTCACTTTTAATTCATTCATCAACAACAACAATAACTTAATAACAATAACAATTAGCATAACATAATATAATATAAAAAAAACAGAACTAAAATGAAAAAAGGAAATTCTACAACTCCATCAACTCAAGAATTATCAAATGATTTTGCATCAGTTTGTTCAAAAGTTTTGAAAGATTATAAACAAACTACAACAACAAGAATAAAATTAATTGATTCTTTCATGATTTTTTTAGTTTTATTAGGAATTTTACAATTTGTTTTTTGTTTATTAGTTGGAACTTTTGTAAGTATTATTAATATCAAAAACATACTAACAACTCTAATAGCCATTTAATGCATTTTTAGCAGGATTTTGTAGTACAGTTGGTCAATTTGTTTTGGCAGCTAGTTTAAGAATTCAAACAACAAATGTTAAACAATTTCCAAAAGTATCACCAGAAAGAGCATTAGGTGATTTTATTTTTGGTAGTTTAATTCTACATTTTACAGTATATCATTTCATTAATTAGTAATGGAGAAAGAGAAAAAAAAAATAATTTATTTAACTAATAACACAACACGACCTTTTATCATTCTGCCTCTTTTCATTTTTATTATTATTATTATTATTATTCTGAATCATAGTATTACTCTTTTTAATTCCTTCTTTATTCGATATACTATTATTAAAATTATTATTATTATTATTGTTATTATTATTAGTATTCCCATCGTTATTATAATCTTTATTAAATTCTCGAATTTCTCGAACTAATTGATAAAATGCATCTTCAACATTTATTCGAACTTTTGCACTTGTTTCAACAAATGTACAACCAAATTGTCTTGCTAATTCTTGTCCTTCTTCTAAACTAACTTGTCTTTCATCTTCTAAATCACATTTATTACCAACAATAACAACTGGGAAATTATCGCGATCTTTAACTCTTAAAATTTGTTGATAAAATGCTGCAACTTCTTCAAAACTTGATCTTGAAGCAATTGAATAAACTAATAAAAATCCTTCTCCTGTTCTCATATATTGTTCTCTCATTGCTGAATATTCTTCTTGTCCTGCTGTATCCAATACATCTAATAATGCTACTTGATCATCAACAATACATTGTTTTCTATAACTATCTTCAATAGTTGGATCATATTCATCAACAAAATGTGATTGAATTAATTGAATTGTTAAAGCAGATTTACCAACCCCACCTCCTCCAACTACCACCAGTTTATATTCTCTAACAAATTGTTGATTCTAAGATTTTTTTTTGTTAGTTTTTTGTTCTTGATTATTTTGAGTTTTTGAACTTACCATTATGTTTTTTGTGTAGTTTTAATGTTTATTAGAAAGTTATTTCTTGTTGTTGAGAAAAAAAAAAAAAAAAAAAAAAAAAAAAAAAAAAAAAAAAAAAAAAAAAAAAAAAAAAAAAAAAAAAAAAAAAAAAAAAAAAAAAAAAAAAAAAAAAAA